>QLOH01000954.1:0-248068 GCA_026901365.1 Sesbania bispinosa | reverse complement strand
ATTTAGCTTCCTAAACAAGTGTCACCAAAAGCCTAAACCTTCACACTTGTCTTTCTTTCCTACACCAAACATGCAAAAAGAGAAATAAAACTTTCATTTCTCATTTCTTCTTCCCCTTGGCCGTGAGACTTCTCTCACTTTTCTCTCATCTCCATTTTCCTTCCCACACTTTCAAGCCTAAGGTTCATCTTTGAACCCTAAGCTTAAACATCTAGCCTTCAAGCCTTGTAGATTCTTGTTTGGTGATCAAAGGGAGCTCAAAGGAGGGGTTGTTTTAGAGTTGTTGCTGCACTTTTTCTGGAGATTTTCCTTAGGTAAAGGGGGGGGGGGGGAGAACCTTGAACTCTAGTAGGATTGATGACTAGAGTCAAGGATTGCCCTTGATCCTTGTCCCTAAGCCTTTTTCCCTTTGAAAATCATTTCTTGGAACCTATTTCTTGAGTGAAATGGTTCGGTTTGTTTGTTTTGGTGTATGGTATTTCTAAAATTGTTTTGATGCTTGAAATGTGTTTGATTGGTGGTTTTGGATGCATGCAAGCCATGAAAATTGATTTGGAAAAATTTCTCTTTTTCCCCTAAAAGCATTCGGCTTTGAGAGGAATTTTGGGCTGCATGTATTCAAAAATTTATTTGATGCTTAAATCATGTTTATATGATGAATATAAGTGTATGTATGTATTTGGTTTGAATTATGAAATTGATTGGTGTGTTGAAATCTTGAAAAATGGTGTTTGAGCCTATAAACCATGTATGAATTTTATGATGATGTTTGGTGTGTATTTGATGAGTTGATATGAAATGGTTGATTAAAATGCTTGTTGGTGGTTATGCTTGATTTGGTAAAGTTTGGAAATGGTTGAGTTTTTTATGTTCTGATGAACATTCAAGATGTTCATCATTGTCTTGAGTTGTTCATGAAGAATTCATGAAGAACTTGTTTTGATCTTGAAATGATCAAGAGGAATTGGTAAAAGTGTTTTTGGGCCCTAGTGGCCCAATAAGCTAAAAACATAATTAACTAAAGTGGTAAATAATTCAAATAAGAATGAATTTGGAAAATTCTAAAAATCAAATTCGGGCACCAAAATGCACCCAAATAAAAGTCACCCTAAAAGTCAAATTTGAATGGTAATGTGCAAAAATGGACTCCTAAGAGTTCTCTAACCTTTGGGCCCTTGGTTTAGGCCCAAAACCTTCAAAAAGAGTCAAAGGACATCACAAAAGTCAACCAAAAACATTTCATGGATTTGGGTTAGATTAGAGTTGGACTTCAACTCTAATCCAACTATCAAGACTAAAACTTAGAAATTAATTAGTGGGCTTAACTAATTCAATTTGTCTAAGATTATTAATTCAATCCACTTAAGTTAATTAAGTGAAGGTAATTAATAAAGACTAAAGTTAATTAACCTTAATGAAGATTTACTTTAACCTTATTCATTAATCACTAATGAAGTATTAATTAAGTAATTAAGACTTAATGATGATTAAGAACCAGTTAATTATGATTAACCCTAATCAAGAGTATTAAAAGCTCAATCCAAGATTAAGAAGAGATTAAGGAATCATTAAGAATTAATTAGAATCTAAGTAAAGATTAAGACTTAATTAAGGGGATTAGGATTAATTATAGCCTAATTAAGGAAGATTAGCCATAATTAAGAATAAACCTAGTATTGATTAGAATACTAGAAGAATTAGGATAGGTAACACTATTCATAAGACACAGTCATAAGTCTAGTAATCTATAGGACTTAAGTGAAAATGATGTTAATTTAAGGAAAAACATTAGTACAAACTACCTTAAAAGTTTATAACCAACATACTTTCTGCATAAAACTTGAGAAGCTTAGTGAGAGAGTGCAGTTTCAACCCAAGATGGGGTTTGGCTTCCTTGAAGGAAAGACATTGAATCGGGCCGTACACGGGTAAGTGGTGACGTAGAATGATTCGATGGGCTTTGCCTGTAAGGACTGTGTATGCTGAGAAAGCATTGTTTGGCTTCCTTGAAGGAAAGACATTGAATCGGGCCGTACCACGGGTTAGTGGTGACGTAGAATGATTCGATGGGCTTTGCCTGTAAGGACTGTGTATGCTGAGAAGGCATTGTTTGGCTTCCTTGAAGGAAATACATTGAATCGGGCCGTACCACGAGTAAGTGGTGACGTAGAATGATTCGATGGGCTTTGCCTGTAAGGATTGTGTAAGTTGAGAAGCACTGTTGTGTGACATGCATCATAAAGCATCGATAATGTTCAAGGTTGAAAACCTTACGACCATAATATGGGCAGTGACACTTTGGTACAGTGTGAAACTGTTTGGGAAGGGTGCACTGGGTTTTGCAAAGAACGCCAGTGGGTCCTCGAAAGGGACGCCAGCCCTGGGATAATCGAGTTCTAGAAAATACATCATGAGACGTAGGCTAGCTCCCTACTGTCGAGTCCGAAGGGGTACAAGCTTGGCTATCCTGTCGCTCTCATGGTTTCGGGGTCAGTTGAGATTGTCTGGAAGGACGCATAAAGAATTTGGCCAAAAGAAAATAATGAGCAATGCTCCTTGTATTGATTGCTAGTACATACTCTAACTCCTGATACGTTGTACATATATGGTCGGGCAGTTTGTTGTGCTCTGCGGATGGTGATGTTTCCCGGGCCCTCATGCATTGCATGGTACATGGTAGTGCTTGAAATCCTTAGTAAATGACGTGGTTGTTTGCATTGCATGAGCATATCACATCATTTTATGATGTTGTGACTTTCTATGTGAATGATTGGATTGATTATTGTATGAATTGTGCGAATTTCCCGTGTCTGTCTGCTTAGTTATCATATCCTGCGTTAAGTGAGTTCATGTAAAGTGTTCTCACCCCCTTGTCTTCTTTTGTTGTCTGTTATTATTTGGAACCTAAAAGGGCATGGACTCTAGAAGGATGCACGGTGTTCTGAAGAAGGGCGTGGTGTTCAGGTCGAACCGGATCTCGTTTAAGTCAAATGGTATTGTTTAAGGGTGTAGTCAAATAGAGGATTCACTGCTTATGTGATGTAGTATGTTAAAATTCCAACCTAGATGTACGTCATGTCCATTGTAATTTTGGATAGTAACGAAATGACATGTTTAATACCAATGTACTCATTCTTGTTTTATCCCAAACACAATTAAATAATATGCTTTACAAAAAAAAACAATCACCAACTTTCCTCATTTTTATTACGAGATAATTTAACCAAATCGCAATTGAGTTAGTCATGTAATACCCGTCATGGGATAAGGGTGTGCAGTCACATAGAGGACTCATGTGCTAATGGAATTTGACACATGTTTGTCTAAATATTTATTCCTTCAATTTGTAGGTTTAATTCATCACAAAGTATGATATATTCAACTAAAAAAAATGTATTGTACGTCGAAATTTATCTCAATTCCTAGATTGTTTTATCGAGCATGGACACATGAATTAGGTGGCCATCTCTTAGCCTTAGTTTGGTGTGACAGAATGCGGGTGTGAGGCGAGAAATGTGAAGAAATAGACATTTCGTTCTCGAGCCTGATTTGCTCTATTGCATCAAGAATGAGGTCTCAAGGAAGAAAATACGAGGTAGGGTGTCGTTCTTGATCCTGATGGATTCGGGGTACACCTTCGTTCTCAGAGCCTGTGGAGCCACTGCGGACCAACACGGTCCTATTCGTCGGATTTTCAATGTTCAAGACTGAATTTCACCGTGGGAGGAATGAGCACGAAGTACGAAAATGATTTCGCGCGCAAAATGAAAAATGTGCAGATGTTGGTGCAGGTCGCGGAGAAGAGCAACAAGACGAGGCGAGGGAAGCGAAATCTGAGGACGAGGCTGGCGAGATAACATGTAGCTGTGGTGGTTGCTTGGAGAATGGTTGAAGGCGGACTACAACGACCGGTGACGGAGAAGAACCCCAAGACAGTCGCATGTTGTAGATTTGTGACGACGGAGAGCGGTGGCGCAGTGGTGGTTACCTGACCTTCCTTTATTTGCCATTGTGTCTACTGCAACCATCAAACCCCATAGCCACCGGCATGACCACCCCCGCATCTCCATTTTTTGAGCTCTTCCCTTTTTGTCTGTATTTTAGTTTCTGAAATTGGGTTCGTTCTAATTATTTCTTTTTTATCTCTTCAATCAAATAAAAAAACCCACATTCACATTTTCTTTTATTTCCACATTTCCCACCCACACACCAAACAACCCATAAATTATCTCTATCTCTACCCTATTTCTCTCTTCTCTATTTCTTTTCTCTCTATTTCATATATCTACCAAACAAAAGCATTAATGGAGGATAATATGAGAGCATCCACAATGGACCAACTCCATTTGGTTGCTTCCAATGGGCCCCACTTGTACACATCACTCATTTTTACTCTTCCCGATATAAGCAACTCCAAGCATGTTATCTCTACAATGGAACAACTCTTTGGGGGCATCCAATAGGTCCCACCAAAAAGCTTACATCATTATATTTATTATGAACTTATTTATTAATTTATAATAATTTATTTATTTATTTAATTATTTATAAATTAATTAATTGTAAAAAAATAACCAATTTTTTATTTTATCATTATTTAATTTATTTGTTGGCACAATAAAAAATAGTAAAATTATTACTAACTACTTTGTTAAATTACATCCAAACATTCCTAAATATGCTCCACAAGATCATTTTGAAGTTGGTTATGACGTATGGAATCATGTACGTCATGTCTCCTTTGCAAGTATGATTCAAGGGCTGGATGGGAACCGAAATGTATGTTAGTCGTCGACACATCATTGATTGAATGTTCATAAGAGTGGTCAAAATGACCATTATATGTGTGTCGTTCATCTTCCACAATCATATTATGCAAGATGATGCATGCATATAATATATGTTTGATTGTGCTCATTTTCGAAGCACGCGAGGACCACTAACAATTGCGAATCGAGATTGAAGCACTCCAAATGCGCGCTCCACATCCTTTCTTGCTGCTTCTTGATGTTGAGCAAACAATTTTCTGTTATCCCCTTGTGGCCTTGGGATGGTTTTCACAATTGTCGCCCATTCTGGATAAATATCATCTGCTAGATAGTAACCCATGTTATATTGGGTTCTATTCACTATAAATTGTACCGCGGGGGCTTCTCCCTCCATAATTTCATTAAACACGGGGAGATTCGTTGAGCACGTTGATGTCGTTGTTTGAACCAGGAACCCCAAAATATGCATGCCAAATCCATAAGTCTTGTGATGCCACGACTTCAAGCACAATTGTAGGTGGGGCATTACCACGATAAAACTGACATTTCCATGCTACTGGACAATTTTTCCATTCCCAATGCATACAATCAATGCTACCTACCATGCATGGAAAATCACGTTTCTAACCCATTTGCAGTAGGTATTGAATGTCATTGTTGTTAGGTCTTCTTAAGTATTCAGATCCAAATATATTGTAGACACCCTTCGTAAAATTCTCCAAGCATTGTAATGTTGTGGTTTCTCCAATTCGAACATAATCATCGACACTATCAGCAAGTGATCCATATGCCATATGCGAATTGCAGCAGTGCATTTCTGCAACGGAGAAAGGCCTCCCCTTCCAGTAGCATCAACTCTCATATGAAAATATTCATCGTGATTTCCAAGTGCTTTTACGATGCGAAGGAAGACATCCCTTCGCATTCTAAATCTTCGATGAAATTGTTCATCTGTGTATACCGCATTGTTGGAGAAGTAGTCACTGAATAAGCGATCATGCCCTTCCTCACGATCTCTTTCAATGTGTTGTCTCCTACGCCTACTTCTCGTAGGAGGTTGTTGTTGTACCCTTTCCATCATCAACCTAATGTAGTGTTCTTCGTACTCATCATTTAGCAAATCTTCGATGAGTTCATCTTCAAGAGATGAATCACTAGAGTCCATCTTAAGCAAAGTTTAGCAATATTACAGAAGTTGAATGTGTGAGAAGTGTGAAGATCTTCATACAAGTGAAGAATATAACGACTATTTTATAACGACTAGTTTTTATAACGGCTAGTTTTTAACGGCTAGTTTTTATAACAAAAATTAAAATTACATAAGTAGTAGAATAATTTAATTAATGGATAAACGTTACATAATTAAAAGTTGCATTAAATTAACTAGCCTACTTACTAAAGTCCTTATTTTTCTATAATTTGTTACATAACTTTTGATGGATCTGTAGTGTGCATCAGACATACTAGCGGTATCCTTGTAGACGAGTTGCATGTCCAACTCTTTATTCTTAAGCTTGATCTCTTCCTCCCTCAACCTATTGCGTTCATGCTTGGCACGTGCCATATCTTTTAATGCTTTGTTTTGGTCTTGAGCACCTCTTCCATACTGTGAGATCAAAACATTAGAAGATTTTATTTCGCAATCCTCTTTGCTGCCTTTGTCCCTATTGGACGATCCATGGTAGGTGATGTTGGCTCATAACTTGAAGGTGTGTCTGTAAGGTTCAAATATCCCCTCAAAAGTGGTTTTAATCATGACAACCAAATCAAATAACTTAGCATAATTCTGATTTCAAAGAAGACTAATCATTTCATTTGAGTATGTATTCAGAAGCAACAGGTCTAATCTTGAAGAAGGAGAAACATGAGAAAACATGAGAAATTTCATTCCAATAACTAACAGAAGCAGCAAACTAAACAGGAATGACAAATCTGTGAAGGAAACTTGAAATTAAAATGAGTAAATTCAGAATAACTCATTCAAAACAATCAGAAGCTGTCAAGCACTTCTCATATCTTGCAGAAGCATGAAGAAGCTTCTAAAGAACTTCAAATGAAGATATATTAGAAGGGAGATTCACTTTAAGAGAAGATTTCAAGAACAAAGCAATAATAACATTTTATTTTCAAGACATATCAACTGTGGAACCTCAAATAGGTTACAGAAGCATGAGAAACAAACTACAGTTCATCAGAAGCAGAATTCTGCAGAAGCAGCATAACACAGAATTCTGCAGAAGCAGCATATATACATGAACTCTGCAGAAGCAGCAGATTAAGGCAAAAATAAGAAAATGATTCTTCTAATGATTTAGCTGAGTTACAGAAGTCAACATACACTTGAAATAATCCAGAAATCTTCCTCAGCTTATCCACAGAAGCATAGGTGAAGAAATGAGCTAGTTTTGCTGTCTGCAGAAGCAAGTTCTGCAGAAGCACAAAAGGCAGTCAACTGGACAGCTGTACCTGTCAGCTTTTGCAGCTGTACCTGAAAGAGACCTGTCAATACAACACAGCTGGACCATCTGAGGCTCATTCCAACGGCTACAAAGCTCCTCACCTATAAAAGGAGGTGCTCTCTTCACATTGAACACACCTCTCATCTCCAGAAGCATAAGAAAGCCTCTGTTCATACATTGCAAGCTTCTGGAACATTTTCTCTCTCCTCAGATTCTTTTTCATCAGTTCATATAAGTTGTTGAGGGGGAGCTTTGCTCACTAGAAGCTGCTGCTGCTGCTCTGATTATAATTTAGTGAGCTTTGTGAGCTTTGTGTACTTTACCTTTTAGTTTGTGCTTCTACTAGTCAGAGAGATTGGTGGCTGTAAAATCTCTTGTGACTTTTGGTGAAGTATTTGAGAGGTTGTAAAGGCTTAGGTGTGAGCCTGTGAGGTTGAAGTCTGCAGAAGCAAGTTCTGCAGATTTCTGATTCTGTGCTTCTGCAGGAGTGTGTGCAAGGAGACAGAATTGTTTCTAAGTGTTTGTGTTTCTGAAAGAAGCCTGAAGAGGCTGTGGGAAAAGAATACTAGTGGTAGTGTACCCAAGGTTGTAATGAGTTTGGTTAGTGAGAAAATCCTACTTGAGGTAGGGACTGGATGTAGCCTTTGGTTGGAAAAGGTGAACCAGTATAAATCCTTGTGTTCTCTTCTTTCCCTTACACTCTTGATTATTGCATGATCATAAAAAGATTTTAAAACTACTTAATACCTAAGTAAGTGTTAACTAAATTGATTCCATCAAAGGAATCCTACTTTCAGCATAATAAGCATTATACTTACAATTAACCTTTTGGGAATCCATCTTCTAATAAAAGCCAAGAATTATCTTGAGCAGAATTTTATTAGAAGATAAATTGCAGAATTTTAAAAGAATCACAATTCAACCCCCCTTCTTGTGATCCAACCATTTACTTCAATTGGTACCAGAGCTTGCCTCTTGGGTTGAACTCACTTAACAGTGAGGAGGAAAAGATCAAGGGATGGCAAACCATGGAGCTGCAATGTTCATTCCAGAAGGATCATCCACAAACAGACCACCAGCTTTTAATGGAAAAGATTACTATTGGAAGGATAGAATGAAACTGTTCTTGGAATCTCAAGATATTGATCTATGGGATTATAGAAAATGGGAATTACATTCCCACTACAAGAAGAACCAGAGTTCTGGCTCCTTCCACAGAAGGTGAGTCTGAAGTTGTTGAAGAAGCACCAAAACCCAAACCTAGAGAAGAATGGACACAAGATGACAAACAAAGGTATCTTCTAAACTCTAAAGCTAAATTTTTTCTTCTTGTGCATTAAGTAGAGGTGATATGATAAGTTGCTGGCTGCAACACAGCAAAAGAAATATGGGATACTTAAGAATTGCTCATGAAGGTACAGACCAAGTAAAAGAATCTAAAATCAACATTTAATTCACCAATATGAAATGTTTAACATGATTGAACATGAACTATAGATGAAATGTTTAGTTTACTATCATTATAAATGATTTAAAATCTCTTGGTAAAAGCTATTCTAATCAAGAACAAGTAAGAAAAATACTAGAAGTCTCCCAAGAATATGGAGACCAAAAGTTACAGCAATTCAGGAAGCAAAGGATCTAGCTGTACTCAAGCTGGATGAGCTTCTTGGCTCTCTAAAAGTTCATGAACAAGAGCTCATGGATGAATTGCCAAGGAAGGACAAATCAATAGCTCTAAAAGCAAACACATCCAGAAAAGTGTTTCTGCAGAAGATAAACCTTCAGAAGGAGATCATCATCTTCTGAAAATGATGATGAACTAGCCTTCATATCAAAAGAATACAAAGGCTAATCAGAAGAAAAGGCAAAAAAGAAATTTTCAATTTCAAGAAGGAAGGACCAAAAGGTGAAAACAGCAAAGGTCCTATCATCTGCTATGAATGCAAAAACCAGGACATATCAAGGCAGAATGTCCACAGCTGAAAGAATCAAGGCCATTCCAGAAGAAGAAGCCATGATGGCTACATGGGATGATTCTGAAGCTCTACAGAAGAAGAAGATGAAGCGTGAAGCTGCACATTGTGCTTCATGGCTGGAGAAGATGAAGAAGATGAGGTAATTACCTATACTCCTTCTGCATATAAAGAACTTGAAGATGCTTTTGAAAATCTGTTATCTGACTCACACACACTTGCACAAAAATGTGCTTCTCTAAAGAACAATTAGTAAAATCTAAAGAAGAAAATGATAAACTTAGAGAAGATAATAGGTTAATTAAAACCAACTATTGTCTTCAACAATCTCACTCTAAGTTATCTGAACAAATCAAAATGTAAGGAGCAACTCTGCAGAAGCAGAGAAAACTGCAGAACTGCAGAAGAAAATATGCTTCTGCAGAAGAAAAATGATGAACTTCAAATGATTTATGTAAATTTGTTAACAGCACTCATAATCTAAATCAACTAATAGGAAACAGTAGGGAAACCTCTGATAAAAGAGGATTAGGATTACTTTAGATAAAAACACAAAAACACACAAAACAGTTTTTGTTCCAGCCAAAAGGAAACCTCCTCATTGCTCTTGGTGTAACAGATTTGGACACTATGACCAAAACTGTTACAGAAGAAAAGAGAGTACCAGAAGAAAGGTATCTAACATCACAGGACCCAAGAAAATTTGGGTACCTAAATCATTGTTGTTCTCTGATGTAGGAACAAACAAGAGGATCCAAGAAGAAAGAGCTATGGTTCTTGGACAGTGGATGCTCCAGACACATGACTGGAAACAAAAGCAAATTCACTCAACTACACATGATGGAAGGTGGAACAGTAACATTTGGAGACAACAACAAGGCTCAAATCAAAGGTATTGGAAAGATAGGTATGGAAGGTTCTACCCAAATCAATAATGTATATTATGTGAAAGGGTTAAAACATAATCTTCTTAGCATCAGTCAATTATGTGATAATGGCTATGAAGTTATGTTTCAACCTACATTTTGTGAGATTAGAGAATCATCTACTAAAAGGGTATTGTTTTCAGGCATTAGAAGCAAGAATCTATATAGCATAAGTCTAGAGAACTCCCACATCAAACCTGTCTTGCTTCTTTTGAAAATGAAAAATGGATTTGGCATAGAAGAGTAGGTCACTTAAACATGAAGTCCATTTCTAAGTTATCCAAACTAGAACTTGTCAAAGGATTGCCAAAACTAAGATTTGATAAAGATAAAATGTGTGAAGCATGTGTAAAAGGAAAACATACCAAATCTAGCTTTCATCCTAAAAATATAATAACCACCAAAAGAACACTAGAGTTACTACATATTGATCTTTTTGGTCCTACTAAAACACCTAGCTTGGGAGGAAAGAAATATGGGCTTGTGATAGTAGATGATTACTCTAGATTCACATGGGTTTTGTTTTTAGCTACTAAGGATGAAACTTTTGAGTCTTTCAAGATCTTTCTCAAGAAAGTTCAAAATGAAAGAAACCAAAAGGTAGCTTCTGTAAGAAGTGACCATGGAGGGGAATTTGAAAACTACTTTTTCAAGAACTTTTGATGAAAATGGAATTTCTCACAACTTCTCCTGTCCTAGAACTCCACAACAAAATGGAGTTGTAGAAAGGAAAATAGAACCCTTCAAGAAATGGCAAGGACTATGTTAAGTGATAGTGGTATTCAAAAATACTTTTGGGGAGAGGCTGTCTCCACTGCATGCTACATACTTAACAGAGTTTCTATCAGAAGCATCCTTAATAAAACTCCTTATGAACTGTGGAAAGGAAGAAAACCCAACATTGCTTATTTTCACATATTTGGAAGTGAATGTTACATATTAAACAATAAGGATAACCTTGAAAAATTTGATGCTAAATCTGAAAAGGGAATATTTCTTGGGTATTCTATCACTTCCAAAGCATATAGAATCTATAACCTCAAGAATCAGACAATAGAAGAAAGCATGCATATTATTTTCAATGATGCTAACTCTCCTTCTCAAGCATGTGACAAGCAAGATTCTGATGATGAAAGTCAGCCAAAGAATATGCCCTCTGAAAATCACAGCTCTACAGAAAAGGATGCTGAATCTGCAGAAGCTGCAGATCCTACAGAAGCTGTAGGTGCTTCTGGAGAAGATTCTGACTGTCAGAAGCAGAATCTGCCCAGAAGCTGGAAATCTGTAACTTACCATCCTCATAACCAAGTAATTGGAAATGTTGAGGAAGGAGTAAGAACAAGAAGACAATTAACAGGAACAAATGACACTGCTTTTCTCTCTCAAGTTGAGCCAAAAAATGTACAAGAAGCACTTGATGAAGAATCATGGGTTGATGCCATGAAAGAAGAACTTGATCAGTTTGAGAAAAACAAGGTCTGGACTCTTGTGCCTCAACCAAACAATCACACCATAATTGGCACTAAATGGGTATTCAGAAACAAAATGAATGAAGAAGGTAAAGTTATCAGAAACAAAGCAAGGTTAGTAGCTCAAGGTTACAACCAACAAGAAGGTATTGATTTTGATGAAACTTTTGCTCCAGTAGCTAGATTAGAAGCTATTAGAATCCTTCTTGCTTTTGCTGCATTTAAAAACTTTAATCTCTATCAAATGGATGTGAAAAGTGCCTTTTTAAATGGTTTCATAAATGAGGAGGTCTATGTGCACCAACCTCCTGGTTTTGAGAACAAAAAGTATACTCATGTTTTCAAATTAACTAAAGCTTTATATGGTTTGAAACAAGCCCCTAGAGCTTGGTATGAAAGATTAAGCACCTTTCTTTTGCAAAATCAATTTTCAAGAGGTCAAATTGACACTACTCTTTTTAGAAAAACTTTCAAGAAGGATCTTCTCATTGTTCAAATCTATGTTGATGATATAATATTTGGATCTACTAATGTGAAAATGTGTGAAGAATTTTCTGATCTTATGAAAGGTGAATTTGAAATGAGTCTCATGGGTGAATTGAAGTTCTTCCTAGGACTTCAAATCAGACAAGGAAGCATGGTATCTTCATAAATCAAGAGAAATACACTAGAGATCTTTTAAAGAAATATAAAATGGAAGGTTCAAAATCCATGGGGACACCTATGCATCCTTCTGCTATCCTAAACCTGGATGAAAATGGTAAACATGTTTCTGAAAAGGAATACAGAGGTATGATAGGATCCTTACTATACCTAACTGCTAGTAGACCTGATATTTTATACTCTGTAAGTTTGTGTGCAAGATTTCAATCTTGTCCAAAAGAATCACATGTAGCAGCTGTTAAAAGAATTCTTAGATACCTAGCTGGAACTACAAGCCTTGGATTATGGTACAAGAAAAGTACAGATTTTGAGCTCACAGGTTATTGTGATGCTGATTATGCTGGAGATAAATTGGACAGAAAAAGTACTAGTGGAAGCTGCCAATTTCTTGGAGAATCATTGATCTCATGGTCTTGCAAGAAGCAGCCCACATAGCCTTGTCCACCACAGAAGCAGAATATATTTCAGCAGCAAGCTGCTGTTCTCAAATGCTTTGGATTAAACACCAAATGGAGGACTATTGCTTAAGGTACACCAACATCCCTATATTCTGTGATAATACTAGTGCAATTAACTTGTCTAAGAATCCAATCCAACATTCTAGATCTAAGCACATTGACATTAAACATCACTTCATTAGAGATCATGTCCAGAAGCATGATATTGAACTAAAATTCATTGAAACCAAGCTTCAATTTGCTGATATATTTACAAAACCTCTTGTGGAAGAAAGATTTGTGTTTCTTAGAAATAAAATTAATATGAAGTGCCTTGATGATTAATGTGTGGATTAAAATCTGTATGTTTCTGATACCTGATACTTCCACAGAAGCATATTGAGAAGCATATATGTCTGCAGAAGCACAAGACTGTAATAGATACAGTAGTATGTGCTGCATCTGAAATGTGAAAAATAATTTTCACCTTCTGCAGAAACTAGCCTAAGATAGTTCATGAAAACACTCTTCCTTCTGCAGAATCTGTCTTAAAAAGGTGCAAGAAAATTCACCTTCTGCAGAAGATGAAATCTTAGCTTCTGCAGTTATCCTTCTTCAAAGGACTGTGTCAAAATGCTTCTGCTCAAATAGCTTAGCTAGAAAAACGTGACAACAGTGATTGTTGACTAATAATCATAGGAAGTCATATCACATATCCTAGGAAATGTCCCTGTCAAAGCTTAGTGCAGATTATCCATTCTAGGCAAAGTCAAAACTGCACCTATGAGCATTTTTGTGAGCTACAAAGGGAATAAAGAAAGCTGACTTTTGTCTCTAGCTAAAAGAAAGTAGGACAGTTATTGCATGATTAGGGAAATTTAAAAGCATATGACCGTTGGTCATTAACCAACTCCCTTGAAAGCTGCGCACTTCTCTCTTCCCTCTCCCTCGTTCTCTCTTTCCTTCTCAAAAGCAACGGCTAGTCAGGGTCTATTATTTAGGAATATTTCTCAGCTGAAAACATCACAACTGCCTTTTCAAACCCAAATCTTCATTCTCAAACTCTGCAAATTCTCTAAACCTCTGTTTTTAAGCTCCTCAGTCACCATGAGAATTAAGCAAGTAGCCATGGAAAGAAAAGATCATTCCTCCTCAGAATCTGAAGACTTTGTCGTAATGGGCAATGAGATTGTGCCCTATGAAGAACCAGAAGCAGCTCAATCCCCTGCTAATGAACCCTCTGCTTCTAGCCACTCCACAGAGCAAGTCTCTACTACCCCTAAATCTCAAACTGAACCTCAAACTTCTGAACCTCAACCTGAACCTCAACCCGAGGCTACACCTTCAAAACTTCCCACTACACCAAAGCCCTCTGTGAAAATCACTCCTAAGGAACCAATCCACTCTGTAGTCTATGTTAGGAGGTCTGAAAGGCGTCGTGCTGGTCCTGGTTTCAAAACCATAGGAAATGACCCCAACAAACCAATAGAAATAGACTCTCCTTCTGTAACTCACACTACTGCTCCTTCTCATGCCAATGAAGATCCCAAAACTTTGAAAAGAAGGAAAGCTCAAATGAAAACTTGGAGGAAAGTGATCCTTCAGAAGCATCACAAGACTCCAACTGTGATCTTTTTGAAGATGAAAAGATGCTGAAAATCTTCAATGAAAAATGGGAATGGAAGGCTATCATTCCTGGGAAGATATTTCTCCTTAAAGAAATCAGAAAATGTGGATGGGACATTGGACACTTTGTCCAGAAGCAGGATTGGGGAGATTACCTGCTTTTAAGGGAACCTGTTTATGAAAGACTTGTGAAAGCATTTTATGCTTCTGCAAGTCAGTATAGAAGTGATGGCAACTCTTTGGTTGTAGAAGTCAAAGAAGCAACATGGTAATCACTGCTGAGACCATTGCAGAAGCTTTGGGATGTGAAGATGATCATCCTCATCTCTATGATGATTGGTTCTCTGCAGTTGGAGTGACCAAAGAAGAAGTTAAGAAAAGAGTCTCTAACCAATCCTCCTCCCAACTTCAGTCCAGCAAGCTCATCCCTATATGCAGATTGTTTCATAAACTCTGCTGCTATTCACTCTTACCTAGAGCTGGGACTCTAGAAAGAGTCACTGATCAAGACCTAATGGTTATTTACCATCTCTTTATTGGAAAACCTTATCCCTGCCATCCTCATCCTCAGAAGCATGATCTCATCAGCAAATCCTCAGAGGGCATACGCAAGTCTGCCTTATGGGATGCTTCTTACAAGAATTTTTAGGCTAAACACATTCCCCTAGAAGATGAAGCTTCTAGTGATAATTGTAGCTTCTTTGGGAAGATCAATGTGCAAAGAATGCTGATTAAGAAGCCTGAGCCTTCTCTTGACTATTCCAGTCCAAGTGAGGAAGAGGAGAGTACAACACCTAGGACAAAGAAGAAAAAATTCCAAACCTTCTCCAGAAAGAGGAAAGGTGTCACTATCAGTGCTTCTGGAGAACCCTCAACCAAGAACCTAAGGATTTCCTCTCCTTCTCCTACTCCAAAGATGTCTGCCAAAACCTCATCCTCCACTTCACTGTCTTTAGATCCCATTTCAGATGAAAAGCTGTTTCTCAGCCCAAATCACCACCAACAGAAGCCCTTGCAAGAAGACTCCCAAGAAACTATAGTGCTTCTGCAGAGGGTCTGGCAGTTGACACATTGGCTAACCTTGCCCAAGGTACTCCATATTCTCCTCATTCCCTTCAATTGCATCACCTGAACAATTCAATCCCCCACAAGAACAATTCCAGCTGCTGATACTCCAGAAGTTGAGAAGAAAGGGAAGGAAGAAGTGCAGAAGGAAGCTACTGCTTCAGCTCCTCAGCAGGTACATTGGAACTGATATGGTTAATCATTCCTTGCTACTCCAATAATGGATTCGTGTTACCTGCTGCTGCACCAATTATGGATAATTTGCCTGCTATCTCTTCACATCTTTCCTCAATGAACACTTTCATCCAGCAACTGAGCAGTGAAAAACCTGCTGAAGAGCCTGCTGCTCCAAAACCTGATGCTGCTGCTTCTGGTGAACCTTCTCAAGCTGCTTCCCTTCAAAATCCATGGAGACAGAATATCCGAGAAATCAATTCTGACATGAAGAAACTGTCTCAAATGTGAACACTCTCCAAAACACAGTAAATGAAATGATTGAGAGGTTCACACAACATCAGTTTTGGTTTAACAATTTTGTGCTTCCTGTCATAGCACCTCAGGCTCCTCCAATGCCTTCTCTCACAGTTTCAGCCCCCACAGAATCTGCTTCAGCCTTCTACCTCTTCACATCTGATCACTCCTCCCCATCCAAATGATTAATGATGATTATGCTTCTCTCCATACATTCCCTTAGGTTATTTTGATTGATGACAAAGGGGGAGAAGTAGTATTAGGTTGTTAAGGCTTAATGTTAGGGATCAGGGCTGATGTTTGTGGCTAAAAATTTTTTTGTGATCTGACTGTGATCATCTTACCATTTTGATGTACTTTGCTGATTATGATGACAAAAGATTTCTTTTGATGCATATTGTTATTGGTTGCTGCATATTCATAAGCTTTACTAAACATGTCTCTATTGCAAATGATTAATCCAAATTAAAATCCAGTTTTCATATGATCTACAATTATAATGAATGCCAACATTCAGGGGAGTTTGGTATCAAAAATCAGAATTATCTAATAAAACTTGATTGGGTTGTCATCATCAAAAAGGGGGAGAATGTAGGTTCAAATATCCCCTCAAAAGTGGTTTTAATCATGACAACCAAATCAAATGTAACTTAGCATAATTCTGATTTCAAAGAAGACTAATCATTTCTTTTGAGTATGTATTCAGAAGCAACAAGTCTAATCTTGAAGAAGGAGAAACATGAGAAACAGAGAAGCTTGAGATACATGAGAAATTTCATTCCAATAACTAACAGAAGCAGCAAACTAAACAGGAATGACAAATCTGTGAAGGAAAACTTGAAATTAAAATGAGTAAATTCAGAATAACTCATTCAAACAATCAGAAGCTGTCAAGCATTTCTCATATCTTGCAGAAGCATGAAGAAGCTTCTAAAGAACTTCAAATGAAGATATATTAGAAGGGATATTCACTTTAAGAGAAGATTTCAAGAACAAAGCATAATAACATTTTATTTTCAAGACATATCAACTGTGGAACCTCAAATAGGTTACAGAAGCATGAGAAACAAACTACAGTTCATCAGAAGCAGAATTCTGCAGAAGCAGCATACACACAGAATTCTGCAGAAGCAGCATATATACATGAACTCTGCAGAAGCAGCAGATTAAGGCAAAAATAGAAAATGATTCTTCTAATGATTTAGCTGAGTTACAGAAGTCAACATACACTTGAAATAATCCAGAAATCTTCCTCAGCTTATCCACAGAAGCATAGGTGAAGAAATGAGCTAGTTTTGCTGTCTGCAGAAGCAAGTTCTGCAGAAGCACAAAAGGCAGTCAACTGGACAGCTGTACCTGTCAGCTTTGCAGTTGTACCTGAAAGAGACCTGTCAATACACACACTGGACCATCTGAGGCTCATTCCAACGGCTACAAAGCTCTTCACCTATAAAGGAGGTGCTCTCTTCACATTGAACACACCTCTCATCTCCAGAAGCATAAGAAAGCCTCTGTTCATACATTGCAAGCTTCTGGAACATTTTCTCTCCTCAGATTCTTTTTCATC
Organism: Sesbania bispinosa; assembly: GCA_026901365.1. Classification (NCBI taxonomy): domain Eukaryota; kingdom Viridiplantae; phylum Streptophyta; class Magnoliopsida; order Fabales; family Fabaceae; genus Sesbania; species Sesbania bispinosa. The sequence continues at coordinate 230,640 of QLOH01000954.1, read as the reverse complement.
AGTTCATATAAGTTGTTGAGGGGAGCTTTGCTCACTAGAAGCTGCTGCTGCTGCTCTGATTATAATTTAGTGAGCTTTGTGAGCTTTGTGTACTTTACCTTATTATTTTTGTGCTTCTACATAGTCAGAGAGATGGTAGGCTGTAAAATCTCGTGACTATTTTGGTGAAGTATTTGAGAGGTTGTAAAGGCTTAGGTGTGAGCCTGTGAGAGGTTGAAGTCTGCAGAAGCAAGTTCTGCAGATTTCTGATTCTGTGCTTCTGCAGGAGGTGCTGCAAGGAGACAGAATCTGTTTCTAAGTGTTGGTGATTCTGAAAAAAGCCTGAAGAGGCTGTGGGAAAAAATACTAGTGGTAGTCTGTACCCAAGGTTGTAATTGAGTTTGGTTAGTGAGAAAATCCTACTTGAGGTAGGGACTGGATGTCGCCTTTGGTTGGAAAAGGTGAACCAGTATAAAATCCTTGTGTTCTCTTCTTTCCCTTATACTCTTGATTATTGCATGATCATAAAAGATTTTAAAACTACTTAATACCTAAGTAAGTGTTAACTAAATTGATTCCATCAAAGGAATCCTACTTTCAGCATAATAAGCATTACACTTACAATTCACCTTTGGAAATTCATCTTCTAATAAAAGCCAAGAATTTATCTTGAGCAGAATTTATTAGAAGATAAATTGCAGAATTTTAAAAGAATCACAATTCAACCCCCCCTTCTTGTGATCCAACCATTTACTTCAGTTCTCCTTGGATGAGGATGAATATTCTCCAGAAGCAGAAACTTTTGTTCTCTTACTTGATTCTTCAAATTGTGCCAACCATTTAGGTTGCTTCCTCAATATATTCCATGCATTTTCAAATTTTAAATGTAATTTTTTGTCTTGAAAATAATCGCATGTGCATCTCGCATGACGTCAGACTCAGAACTACCACTCTTCTTTGTTTGACATGCTTGTTTGTAGCAAGCGGAAAATTTGGCACAACCTGTGTTGATCTTTTGCCATCGATATTTTAGTTGCGACCAATCTTTCTTCTTCAAATGTTGTGCACGATATTTATTGTAATTATCTTCAATGTTTTCCCAAAAAGTTGACTTTTTTTGTTTACCCCCACAATTGGATTTTTTTGAAACATTTAGCCATGCGTCGACGAGATATTCATCTTCCTTTGCAGAGAAACATGATCTTTGTTGTCTTCAGATGCTTCTCTTCTTCTTCTTCTTCTACTACTCCCTCTTCATTGTCCACAAAATTTTCTGACTCAACTTGGGTAGAAAATGGTGGAATTTGAGTCTCGGACGCAAAGCCGGATGGTGTCGTGCTCTCTTTCATTTCGTTGGTCTCCACTAGTACCCATTGAAGACCCTTGGTACAAGAATGGGTTAACTGGTGGTGATTGATACATGAAATTGATATGGATAAATGGGTGTGTAGGATATTGAAAATTAGCCATGTTGGGAATATTTTCTGGATTGAGTAAATTGGGAGAATTTTGGAAATTTGGATTTGTGGGTTGTTGATAATTTGGTGGTAAATTAAACCATGGATTTTGGTTTGAATCCATTGAATGAAAGAAGAAGTTTAGAATTTTTGAGAGTGAGAGAAATTTGGGATGTTTAGTTGTGTAATTTTTCATTTCAAAAACCATTATTTATATACAATAAAAAATAACCGTTGCAAAATGCAACGGTAAAAATAAAAAAAAATTATTGTTTCCTTGCTAATATAGCGTTGCTAGCTGAAGCAACGTAACCGCGGAAGCAATTCAATTTTCATTGCCTGCAATGGGGTCTGACACGCTAGCAACGTTGCTTCCGTGGATGAGTTGCGTCCTGGGCTAGCGTTGTGGATGGTCTGAGAAACCCTTTCTAGTGTCAATTACAGCTCGCCAAATATGTCTTTTTCAGTCAATGAATTGTTATTGTTATGCTTTCTATTTCTATATACTATAAGAGGGGTGTTTAGATTCCATGTCTACAATAACATCACATAGGCACTATGAACTTTTATCTTGTCCTAATTAATCCATAAACTTTTATCATTGTTGCAATATGTTCTTTCATTAACATGAGTTAAATAATTAATGAAATCAATTTAAACCCTTCAAGATTTTTTTTAAAATTTTAAATCATATAAAATAAAGTTTCAAAAGTGAAAAGAATAGAAAAAAAGCCATAAATTAAAAGAACACATATCATCATGTTTCATTTTTAGAATTTTAAATTTGCTTGAATTTTAAGTTTTTAACATAATTTAAGAATAAAAATATAAATTTTACCCTTTCACTTGATTTTAATATTTGAAACACAAAATCTTGAAAGATTGAGATTGATTATATTATATTAATAAAAGGACATATTGCAATAATGATAAAAATTTAAAGATTAATTGGGACAAATTAAAAGTTATGATGACTATTTGCAAAAGATAAATGTTCTGAATGATTATACTCTTTTTTATTTTTAAAAGAAGGTATTAGATGAATAATGAATATATTTAGTACCCTAAAAGCATTAAAAATACGTTTTTATTTAGAAAAAAGGATGATTATAAGAATTTGAGTAAGAAAATTTATAATTTTTCTTATAAAAAAATTTATACAAAAGTCAATTTTTTTATTAAAAAAGCATTTATAAATTAAAAAAATATAAAAGTATAACAAATATTTTTCAATAAACCAATTTTTACATGCTTAACATCAACCCTTCACCATTATAACAATTGAATTGTTAACATCAACAGTAAAATTTGATTGGTTAAAATATTTCCCAATTAATTTAATCCATTAATTCAGCCTAGGATTTCGATGGCATGCATGTGCTCATTTATTTTTTTTTATTTTTTTGGTGCAAATCATAGGTATTCTCTATAAAAGCAATCTTACTCAAATCTAGAATATTCATTGATCCACATGATGATAGAACTAGGAGCAATTTTTCTAGAACTAGCTCTCACAACATATATTTTTTTCCTACATAAAATTTGTACCCGAAATCTTACATTAGTTAAAGAATCAAACATATACCACTTGACCTAAATCCACTTGTGCATGCCCTCATTACTTCGTTTACGCATGCTGCCAACAATTCCATATTTATAATTTTTTTGGGGTTAATGTCGCTAATAATATATTTTTTAAACAAACACCACTAATTAATTAAACGTAGTACAAGACCAGAATAGGTGATTACCGATGAGGCCCATTAGAGTACTGAGCCTGCAATATTTTGGATAGTTCATACACCTTTGCTAAATTCGACCAAAAAAAAAATACACCTTTCTAAAGAAAAAAAAAAAGGATATTTTTGCGTGTGTGTTGTGAACAATTATAACCAAATGAAAAAATGAAACGAATCTCAAACCAAGCATGTTCTGTTGAGCTATACATAACAGTGGCAAAGCAAGTGGCGAGAAGAGGAAAAAAATTGTTACATATTGAATACAGCTTTATTTTCTTGTAGTAGTCACTGATCCAACCTTCTATTAGCTTGATCTCAGTCGTCCTCTGCTCCACCAACCAATCGGGATCATTTTTAGTTGAAGCACGTAAATCTATGTGTGTGCACCTGAGCAACACAAAAGGAAAAAAAAAAAAAACTCATTTTGGCCAATTAACATTAGCAACGGCCTCGACAGTTCTTTGGATCTCACAGGCATTAAACAGTTAAAAAGTTTTGCAAGGAATTTATTGTCAAAAAATACCAAAACAGATATAGCTTATAGCAATGCAGCATATAGGGAAATAATAACACATTTCAGACAAATTGGAAGCAGAAAAAGAATGGGCGAATAGCTGCTTTGCTTTAACATAGGATCTATGCAGTGGAGCACTAACAAATTCAAAATAATCAAATGCTTTACCTTCTTCAGACAAGAGAAACAATACTTTCAGATATATTCTGCAAAACCTGCAATGGAAACAATTTGACATCAACAGTTAACGATTATCACTTGTTGGAAGAATATAAAACATTAGCCAAGATATCTGCAGAACAAATAATATATCCCTGCCCCCACTCCATGGATCCAATAGACCATTTGAGAAAATTATATTGCTCCCAAATTTCTTCAACGTGGCATGGATATTCTTCAAAAAAAGATGTCCAGACACAAAGAATGGGTAAAAACAGCATAGTATCAAATACATGAATACAGCTTTTAATTGAGTAGGCTTCATCCAATCGATCAAAATAGCAACACCAAGGGAGGGGACTGTTATATTTCAAAGCATCAATTTTTTTTTTTTTTTCATTTTTCATTTTTTGGAAGATGAATAGTGTCAAAGTATAACTAGTAATTGACTCCTGACAAATTGATATTGTAATCCGCTTATGTAACAGTGTCAAGCTGAGAAGCATAAAGTGGGGTACAGCCATCTCATTAATCATATTAATACATTAACATGTTCCTTAATTGAATCATTTGCATCAAAGTACAGTTTTAGAATATGAAAGACTTATACAGTAACAATGCTGCAGAATTTCATATTATGACATATTATTAGATAACTGCAACAATTGAAGCTAATATATAAGAGGCTCTTTCTCTGTATTTGCACACAATTTACTGGGTCATCCAAAACCATACACTGCATAGTGTTATTATACTTTTTCCTCTTTTGCTCACTCAAATATTCCTTCAAGTCATATTGATAGCCCAATCGCCAACCCTTTCATAACTAGAAAAAGAAATAGCTATTTTGGCCCTTTGCTTTTCCCTACTCCCCTAATAGCTTATTCATATCTATAAACATTATGTTTCACACATTTACTAGAATAATACATTCATGCAGTTTATCAAACAAGATTGATAAAAGCAACAACATTGGGGGCAGGGGAGGGGGAACATGCAATGAACCATAGAATAATGATGAAATTTTTCGAGTCTTGAAAATTAACTATATGTTTGGTTGGAGGAAATGGAGGGGAGGGGAGGGATTTTGATTCATGCATTGAACCATAATACCAAATAATTATGAAGGGGAGGGCAAGGGACTCCCATCCATTAAAACCCTTCCTTCCCCTCCTTTGAACCAAACACTCTAGTAAATGCAAGTCAGATTTAACTGTAATTATCCCTTACATGCCCACCAAATTCTGTAGTAATCCATTTCGGCCTTGGTTTCACTCCAAAATCCTTGATGCATTCCTCTTCAAAGGAAGAATAATTATACTCATGTGGTGGAAACATGCTGGACTCCTGGCTGCTAGACATTGGCATGACCATTTCAGTGCAAGCCTACACCATTGATAAAAAAGAGGAAATGGACCAAGATAAAATTGGAACATGTTTGTCAAGGCATTTCATGTTATTGGGCATCAATACTTAAGCAGCAACAAAGGAAACTAAAAAGGAAAAAAACATTTAAGGCTTGTAAACCTGCCAGTCCCAACCACCCAAGCCATGAGGATCATCATCCAGATCAAAACATTTAGCTTCTCCAGTATAATTGTAGTATACATTTGCTCCTTCATATGCGCTCAAGAATACTAGTCCCTGCAGGACCCTCATCAATCCTCCTGCAAACCTATAAAAGAATATATATCTATATATGAATTAGCACAGACAAACAGGATCCTTCCTGGGCTTAGAATAGAAAACAACTAATTCCTTTGTCCTAGCTAAAAGACCAAACAATTTCCCAGAAACATCCACTAGTCAAGTCAATTTCCTGGCAGCATCACAAAAATCAATGAAGGAAATATTGAACATAGGATAGGCAACACAGAACTGAAATAGGAAAAAAAAGTCCACTGCATATACAAGTTTGAACGAATAACAAGATTAAGATATCCCATCTTATGTTATGAAATCAAACTAACCTCTCTGATGGGGCGTCCAGGCAAAGGCATCATAAACTCAGCAGGATAAGGGTAGTCCACCATTGCCAAATAACTATATGCAGACTCCAACCAATTATATAGATCTTCAGTCGTCTTTAATTTCCTTCAATTAGTTTAACTAAATCAACACAACAGAATAATAAAAATATAGATACCACCATTCAGAATCATGTAATGCAGAAATAGAAACATATTTCTTAAAAAAACTCCTTACTGGCAAAATTTGAAAGTTTTAGTCAGATACTCAAGGCCATCACTTGTTTGACCCACGGATGCTATTTCATCCCATGACTGTTTTATATAGTTAAAGCAACTGGAACTTTCACGCTATTGATACACGAGAGTAAAATTGTTAGTGCCCTCATTATAACACGAATAAATATCAGCACTATGAGCGAAGGCAGTTCTGACAGACTAAACTACCTTGAAATCATTGGAAACAAGTTATAGAAGTTTCTGGCGGCACAATGTCTTCAAATTGAAGTATTGGAGCTGAAGAAGCAAGTGCCCCAATAGCAATATGAGGATACTTGAGTCTCATCCATGCTGCCAACACTGTTTTAGAAGATGTTCGAGAAAAACCAACAAACCCACATAGGCATTACAATAATCAAGATTCTGATCAAATTAAGACAGAACACCTTATAAGTTGCCATGTCAATGTTTTTTTCCTAGACATTGGCACCTCATGAGTAGTTTTCTTCATAATAAATGTTTAAAACTCTAAAAGTCCACCAACAATAACTAACAAGCAAAGATTGACTGACAATTCATCAAGGCACCGCCCCTAACTATCCTTATGAAATAATTCAAGGTCCCTAGTTATTAAAACCGTTATAGCATGTTCAGATATACTTTTATCTGTTTTATTACAACGCTCTCATAAAATTTTGATCATAACATTTTGAAACACAAAATAATCCGACACCAAAAAACCAAGCAAAGAGTGTCTCTTACTTCCACCATATGATCCTCCAAAAAGACAACGGGGCAATCGGTAGCGGAAAATTCTGCTTCAGATCAGTGAGGAAACAGAAAAGTCAGCAAGCGCTTGCTCAGCCGTTAGATGCGATAACGTGGTAGCATTCTTATACGCCTCCTCTTTACTTCCAAAAGGCACAGATTCACCATAATATCGATGCTGCCACAACCACATATAGAAATAAACCACTTCACACATAATTTTCCCTTATATCAGAACACACAAATAAACACTTACTTCGGGAAAAACCACCATTGCACCGAATTGTGGCGCGATTTCCCATACGAAGCGGTGTTTTGGGCGAACCAACGATATCTCCTTCATTGCCGCAGTAGAAGAAAATGGGGCCAGAGCGTTGGGGGCCCACCCAGTGCTCGGTGTTGATAAGGTACGTTGAGGGAATGAGGGCAGCTCCGAGAAGCTGAAGTGGTCGGGCGCTGTTGGAAGTATCTGGTTTCGTAGTGGAAATCGATTTGAGAGTGAGAGTTAGAGGGCTTGATTGAAGCTGAGAATTTGCCCAAGAATCGCGGGGCATGATTCAACGCTGCTAGTGGTTGCGGTGAACAGGAGATGACAATGACAGAACTGTGAAGATAAGTGTGCTGAACCTCAACCTCTGTTCTTCTCCCATTCTTGCTTACTTGCTAAGCTCAGTGAAAGTGAGATATTATTGACATAATCGGATTAATTCCAGAACAGTCAAAATAAGAAAAAAGAAAGGAAAAAGTGTCGGGCCGGGTTTGGAGCTTCGGTCAACGTTGATCGAGTTTTGGGCTTCGGTTTGTGCTTGGGCCTTTAATGTTCCATTGAGTCCAGATTTTGTGTGTATAATTTATTTTTACCGAGAATTGATTACTGTGAAAATATCAAGTTAATGATTATTGATAAAATTAATTATTTCATCAAATATAAGTGCTTCAATGTCATCAAATATTATACATGCACTTGTATAATAAGATTGAATTCATGACAACGCTTATGGAATACGTTTTGTAGTTTTCTGGCTTCCTTCCTGCCCACTCTTTGATTAAATAAAAGGGTATAAATTGAATTTTCAACTATTTTTAAAACGATCTGCAGTCTTATAAAAAAAGTGTTTTAGTTTTGATTTATATTTTTTAAAAATTAAAATCTTAAAATTAACAACCCCCAGATGAGTCTTTAAAATATGTTTAATTTAGTATTTGAATATCATAAACTCACTATTGTTTTAAAAAATCTAAACTTAATTTGATCACTTTTTAATGTGAAACCAATCATGCAGTGGACATTTACCCACTAGAACTTTACATTCCGCCACTATCTAGAAGATTAGAAGAATCCACGTACGGATGCACTACCGTTAAAATGTTCAAAAATTCGGCTTTGTTTGGAATATGTATGTAGAAATAAACATATACTCTACATAGTTAATTAATTAGAACCTGCTTTCAGAATCTACATAATTCTCTACTCACGGTGAGACATGAGAATAATCATAGGTCAACCTGTTTACACGTTTGCATTAACTTCGGATTCAAGATTATTATTGAGGCATATGCTTATGCGCCATTTGACATTCGAAATTACTTGCTTCCATAGTGAAATCCACGATAGCAGGATTCTGTTGTGATTTGAAAAATATATATCTTTTGTGCAATTTGCACTCCATTAGGGGCACACCACTACCTTTGTATCACCTCATCAAGGTCCTATGTGCCCTATAAACCGTGACAACCCCTTGTTTTACCAAAATGCTCCAGATGCGTGTATTGTAATACCAAATGTAAAATATTTCAAAATTAATTAAGAGGGAACATCTAGATACTTAATTTGAACTTATGTATGACTATGGTTAGCGCAATAGGATGTATTCGAGAATGCATTATTTTTTCCTAAAAAAAAATATTGAATCAGTTCTGAAAGTTCTAGCTATCTTTAATATTCTTTTATATCGCGAACAGGACAAGTTCTCTACATAAGCAAGTTCAATTTAAAAAGCTTTGAGATTCTGTATCCAATTAAATCATTTGGAGAACGATGCTTCAGAATCGTGCATGTTGAGTCATCGAAACGACACTAACTAATTCTACTATATATTTTTGTCCTATTATTGTTTTTCAAACATACCTTGTAATAATTAATATTTAGTTCACACTATATTATGTAAATGTGTAGACTAGCCACCGATCATCTAATAATAATAATTGTTAGATATTACAGAAATTTTGTGCTATGGCCAGTGGGGACACTGGCCATGGTACTCCACTAATCAAAATTGGCTTGTGTTTGTTCATGTCTAATTTTCTTAAATTTTTATTTTGACACCAACATTTTTCTATACTAAAAAACTGAGTAGGTAACTTTTTGGTATTAAAAAGAAGATATGCAGGTTGAATTGCACGTACATATAACAATGACAACACCAATAATGGTCGTCTGCATAAATTTAATTTAATTTCTTTCATTTTTGTTTTAAATTCACTATATGATCAATATTATGGTTTATATTTGACTATTCACTATTTAAGAAATATCATCATTTTAAATTTGAAATATATAAATTTAGAATTTGAAAAGTATAAATTTTAATTGTCAGGCTTTGGCAGGCATGAGTCTGTCACTGACTGCTAATTTTAAGCCTAAGTCTGGGCTTGTTACCTGTTACAGGCCTTTTGTTTTTAAGTCTGGTCTGACCTGCGTAAAAGCCTAGCCTGGCCTGTAAGCCTGGTGTTAGAAGTCTGTTTTATACAAGGTCTATCGACATGCCAACATGCCCTATAGGCTAGGTAGGCCAACAGACCTTTTAAGCATACTTTTTTATAAAATTATTTTAATATATTCTAATTTTTTTACTACATTATAATTTTTTAATTATATTTATAATTATTTATATAATTAATTTAATATATTATATATTATTATTAAACAGGCCAATGTGTCAAGTCTAATAGGCTTTTTTATAGGCCTAAAGCTTGACCTATTTACCTAAACAAGCATTTTAACCTGGCCTTAGCCTGACCTTTTTAAAAATGAGTCAAGTCAGACCATAAACGGCCAAGCTGCAGGTCCCTAACAGACTGGTTAGCCTCTTCCTACCGCTGGTCTTTATGAACCCTTCCGAGTCTCTTTCTATTTGGTAAGGAAATTATTTAGACATTGAGATACAATTTTAACGCTAGTTTGGTCTTTGTTGAGAAAAAAAAAAGAGCAATCATTGGCAGTTTTATTTTTTTTCTTTTGTGATAAATAGTAACTCTCCTTTCTAATTAAAAAACAGTTCAATCAATTATATAAACCCATATAATTTGATTATAAATAAAAAAATAAAATTCAATCAAAATATTCTTAAAATTCATGCAAATTACTATTGAAAATAAAATTATTTCAAATTATCATGTATATATACTAACATTTAGTTTCCCCTGCAATACTTGTGGTTCCCTATCTGTAGTCACTGTAGCATATGGCTTTATGAAACTATATGTTGATATAGACTATAGCTCCATGTAGAGCAGGCAAAATGGCTAGCCCGACCGGCCTGGCCCACAAAAACGCAGGGCTCAGACACCTATTTTAGAAGCCCAAATAACTTCGGGGCTTTTTAGCCCAACTCGATAAAGCTCGGTACCCGCAAAAAGTCGGCCTACCAACCCGCAAAAGGGTAGGGATCAGGCACATATTTTAGAAACCCGAATAACTTTTGGGCTTTTAGGTCAACCCGATAAAGCCCGCTACCGAATCAAGGTGGGCCGGGCCGGGTAGCCCGAATTGCCACCTATAGCTCCATAACCTATAAAATTTTTGGTAGATTTACGTATCGCCATCTCAAAATTATATTCCAAATCTTTAATTCTGAGTTGGTATTGGTTAACTTAAATTCTCATAACTTGTAAATCTTAGGCACATATATAGACTAGCTACTAGGAATTGAAACAATATGGTCAACTGTATAAGGAAACAGAGGCTAGCTATTATTCCGTCCACATTCAATTTTACTACTAGGTTGTCACTCATTAATTATTCAATATCATAATTGCTCTGCTCAACTAATTTGGAGGTACTGCACAAATAAACTTTACTAATCACTCAAAACAAGTGTCATGATCAAATCAGGATCAGCTAAAAACAGAGGCACATCACCTGGAATTTAGAAAATTCCACGGAACTCGTAGCGTGACGGCAGAATAGAAATTAAATGTAGAGGTCATTAGTAATGAAATTTCTTCCTGGCGGCATGTTCCTAAATTTCTCAGTATCAACACCAATATTCAACTACCGAAAGCACTCTTCTCAGAGTTTGTAGTTTAATTTCAATACTCTCTTCTCACTTTTCCTTGTCGATCGATCGATTTGCCATATAGACAGACATGGACTTAGGGTCATCAACTACATTATCCATCTCTGACTATTTCAATGAGACCATTATAAAAAATAGTGCCAGAAACCAAATTTTGATGTATCAAGACAAGACATTTTTAATTACCACTTGGATTTAATTGATATATAACAGTGTTACAATTAAGGGCAATTGATTTGTATTTATATATGATATAAGCATTTAATTTGGAAATTTCTTATTAAATTTAAGTTAAACTACATTTCAGAAAATGATCAAATATGTTAATGAAACTAGCTAGCTAGAGGTATTATGGTCCCTAGTTTAGAAGATAGATAGCTAGATGGCAATAATTTCATTTCATGCCATATATGGCCATGGGATCTTGCGGTCTGCTCCAGCAAGATTTTTCTTGTCCCAAATACAACACCTATTTGATAGATCATTATGCTGGGAGCAACGCATGGAGCAAAGGAACCCCTCGTTGATGAATAAAGTCATTAATATTATGGGGTAGCCAAGGGCCCATAAGCCAGGCAAATATGCTTATTATGCTCATGGATGAATTGAGAAGCATGTGGTTATGTCCTAAGATGATGTTCACACTCATCCACGAACTATGCTAGCTCCTCCACTGACAACAATCAATTTGTGCGTATGTGTCTCCTTCCATCTGAGTAGGTGCTTCCTATTATATGCATGATTTGCGCAAGTGGGGCCCTATTGCCTTAACTTTGTGCCACAATATAAGAGGCAAAACCTTCCAACTGTTTCTGCCCCTTAATTACCTTCCCTCCATATCTAGTATCATTAATTAAACAAGTCCAATATCCTTTTTGGGGTTTATGTTAATTTATCAGAGGATCATCTCCAATTTTCATAGGTGTGGGACCACGAGCTATACACACTCTCCTTCCTTAATTCGATCTTATGAGTTCTTGACACACTCACAATATGACCATAGTGGGGTGTGACATGGTTTCTTCTCCGTGCCTTTCACTACTTTTAAAACGCAAGCATGATGGTTATGTGTGAAATATCCACCCAGCAATTAGTATTAGAAAAGAGAGTTCAAGTGGGGCAAGCGAGAAAGAAATTTAAAAGCATTTTGCTTTATTCATAGTCGGTGCGTTTTGTTGGATAGATGCTCGCTCTCTTCCTCCGTTGCTCTTGCTCATGACTACTTGAAAATTATCAAACAAACAAAAAACATGTGTATTGCTCTGACTTGGCTTTTCTTGTCCTTTCCCACGAATGATTCTCAGCTTCTACTTGCTAATTGCTAAGCCATCATCAATTAACAGGTTTACAGATAAGGGAGAAACTTTTCTTTTTTGCACTTTTTAACTTGAGCTTTGTGTATCCACTTTAGGCATCTTAGTCTTAGTGATCACGCACAGAGAAAGCTACTAAGCATATATCCTAATTAATTATATTTTCTTTTTGTTTAACCTCAGGTATCGTTACACGAGTTCGAGCAGAAATCCTTGCTTAAGGGGAATCAAGCATGTACCACCTGAACCAACTCCGTTGGTCCTAATTAATTATATTTGTAATACGTATTTGTATTCATGTATGTATATATAGAATCATTCAATGTATCTAATCTAATCATATACATGGAGAGACCGTAACAATAACTCATAATTAAAGAGATACATGCTAAATAATATCCTAGAAAGTAAAACTCTTTCTTACTTAACAATTAAGAGCACCTTAAGAATTTCCCAAAATTTGAGCAAAGCTTCACTTGCACTTAATTTGCTTAACCTCATTAAATTCTATCTGTTATTTTAATTGATGTAAACGAGCTGAACCGAGATAAACATCTGAAACTCAGATTTGATTTGTGAAAAAAATCGGTAGCTTAAACTTGACTCATTTATTTAAAACGAGTCAAATTTAAAGATTGAATTTGGCTTGTTAAAGAAAAAAAAGTCAAACTTTATTTTGCTTTTATAAAAATTTTCTTTAAATCAATTTTAAAGTTTATGACTTTGGTATTTAATAAATATTTTAATATTAAATGATAATCTAAAAATTAAAATATATTCTTAATATATGGTATGTGTAGTTAAAAAATTCTAAAGTATTATCTTTTCGAAATTCAATACATAACTTCTTGACTAATATAAAAAATATTTCAATACATATTTTCATATATATATATATAATGTTTTCTTTTACTTTATCATTTTATTATTTATTTTAAAAATAAACTTATAACTTTACGTTTTTTTTAATTTTACTAATCTTACTTTACTTTCATTATTTATATTAATTAATTATTATATATATAATAATGAGCTGTTCACAAGCCCTTAATGTCAAGCTTATAAAGTTTGAGTTGACTCATTTAAATAATCGAACCCAGCTTTAAGTTTGAGTTTGGTTGTTTAATTGAACAAACAATATATCTTGATCGAGCATTTAATGAGTCGAACTCAAATAGTTCATGAATAGTTCAACTCATTTACAACCTTATACTCAATCATTCAATCAATGAAAATCTAAAAAACTAGTTTGGATCTCTCTCTCTCTCTCTGATTCTCTCCTTCTCTCCATTCCTAATTCTATGAACACTAATTTTTCAAACATGGTATCAAGAGCCAAACCCATGGCTTAACGTCCAATCAATACGGTACCTCCCGAAAATCCCTTCTCTACTACTCTAGAATAAAAACCACAAGTTGATGATGGAATTCAAGTAACTCCAAATGATGAGAGTCGAGGTAATCAAACACAAGTTGAAGTAGTTCGCACTTCTCGCACAACTTTTTCATATCAAATCTTTATGAAATTAGATGAAAAGAAATTTCTCCAATGTCGTAAGCAGAAGGCATAAATCGCGACCACAAACTTATCATTTTGTAGTTAATATGGTCATTCCTTTATGCTATATTTTTTAGCTTGATCGTGACTTATTAATTGAGAACCCAAGCTATTCTAACTAGGAGCAACAAGATTCTTTACTATGCACATGGCTACTATCCTCAATCTTATATTCTTTAATTACTCCCTAGAGTCGTAACATGTTGTCACCCTTGGCAAGTATGAGAAGAGATTCATAAATTCTTTGATAATAAGATCAAAACTATATCTAGGAAACTTAGGTCTAAATTACAGTCAATCACAAAAGGAACATGAAACATTTCTGAGTTTCTAGTGTGAATTAGAGCAATATTTGATTCTTTACTCTCAATTAGAGCAACATTTCTGAGTTTCTTAGGTCATGTATCGTATATAGATCACTTTGAAATCATTCTTCAGGCCTTACCAGAAGAATTTGATGCAGTTGTTGTTATGAATGGAAGATCTGAGATCTTTTTTATGGATGAACTTGAGTCCATGTTGTTGACTCATGAGGTCCGAATTGAGAAAAACAAGAAAAATGTGCTTACCGAGTCTCTTTCATTCAATTTCACTCAAGTCAAATCTGTACCACAACTTCCTACACATTCTTATTCTTCTACTCCGTTTCATATTGATCCAACAACTGCAACACCAATTTATGATTCTCAATATGGATGTCAAACCTGTTGAAGATTAATCTAGAAAAATCTATAAATAATGGTGCATGTAAAATATCTTGTAAAAAAAATAGTCTAGCAACTAGCTTAAGAAAATTCTAGAGTCTAGTAGATAAAGAAATATCTAGATGGAACTATCTAAGATAGTGGTGGTGGAAATTAAGAAATTTCTAGTAACTTAGTTAATGTATAGAAGTGTGTAGAAAGCTCATCACCACCTATATAAAGGCATGAGTATCAAACCATGTAGTAAGCCAAAAAAAAATAGAAGTAACAAGTGCATACTTCATTACCAAACTCTCTCCCTCCTTGCTTTTGCTCTATCATTACTAACCTTGCCTACTTACTTTCCACATCCAATTAATCATAACCTATCAGTGGCATCAGAGCAATATTGATCCTGATGGCCTCTTCTACATCATCTAGACCACCAACCTTCAATTATACTCAAGCTTTAATTCCCATATTCAATGGGGAAGCATGTGATTTTTAGAGTATTCAAATGAGAACTCTATTCATCTCACAAGACTCGTGGGATGTTGTAGAGAATGGCTACCAAGTTCCAAGCCAAGAAGAATTGGCTTCGTGGACGCAGGCAAAGCAAAAGGAGTATAAGCAAACTAAACAACATGATGCAAAGGCCCTGCTATTCATCCAACAAGGTGTTAGCAGAGAGATTTTTCCAAGAATCATGCAAGCAAAGAATGCAAAGGAGGCGTGGGAGACTCTAAAAAAATGACTTTAAAGGCAACCGATAATTTCTATCAAACTCCAATCTTTATGGAAGGATTTTGATACATTATCAATGCGGGAAGATGAAACACTACAATCTTTCTCCTCTCATGTCTCTAATATATTCAATCAAATTAGAAGCTATGGGGTCACGATAGAAGACAAGAAAATTATATTAAAAATATTAAGAAGCCTTCCAGTAAAATATGATCATATTGTGGCTGCTATAAAAGAATCAAAGGATTTATCTCAACTTACTCTAGTAGAACTAATGGGCTCCCTAGAAGCTCATGAATCTAGATTGAGAAGATTTGAGCAGCCATTAGAGCAAGCATTTCAATCTAAAATTAATATCTCTAAAAATAATGGAGAAAATAAAAATAACCACGGCAGAAATCCTCAAAACAAAGGACGATCATTTACTAACCGTGGTAGGGGGAGAGGAAAGCAGTGGAGCAATGATACTTCAAGCTCCTATTGCAAATTGTGCAAGAAAAATAATCATGATAAAAATGATTGTCGGTATAAATGCAAAAAATGCAAAAGGCATATTCATTTTGAAAAGATTGTTTCTACCGACAAAAAGAAGAAGCAAACTTTCTAGAAAATTATGAATCCCTTGATCATACAATATTTTCTGCTTTATCTTCCCAAGAATCAAGGGATGTATGGTATGTTGATAGTGGTTGTTCGAACCACATGACAAAAAATAAAAATTGCTTTGTACAACTTGATGAAACGGTAAAATCTCAAGTTACACTTGGTGATGGAAATATCCAAAAAGTTGAAGGAAAAGGAACTGTTGCCATTAAGAATGAAGATGGCAACCAAAAATATATACATGATGTTTTTTATGTTCCAGGCCTTACTCAAAATCTTCTAAGTGTCGGTCAATTGATCAATAAAAATTATAAAGTTACTTTTGATGATAATAAATGCAACATTATTGATAAGAGGAAAGGTCAAATCATAACTTCCATCAAAATGGCGTCCAAAAAAGTTTTTCCTCTAGTAATGTCACTTGGGCAAAAATGTGCATTGAAATGCGAGAAAATGGAAGAATCCACATTGTGGCACTTGAGGTATGGGCATCTTAACTTTAATGACCTTAAATTGTTAAATAAAAAAAATATGGTGCTTGGGCTTCCTTTCATTTCAGCTAACAATAAAAATTGTGAAGGCTGCATTTATGGAAAGATACACAGATTGGCATTTCCAAAACAATCTTGGAGAGCCAAAGTGCCACTTCAGCTAGTGCATGCTGATATCTGGGGTCCATCGAGAACCCCTAGTGCTGGAGGGAGGAGATACTTTCTTCTCTTTATTGATGACTACACCCGAATGATGTGGGTGTACTTCATCCAGCAAAAATCTGATGCATTCGCTTGCTTCAAGGAGTTTAAGGCCCTAGTAGAAAAGCAAAGCGGGCATTATCTCAAAAAATTTTGAGAACAGGCCATGGGGGAGAATTCAATGACTACAGGTTCATCAATTTTTGCAAAGAACATGGCATTAAGAAGGAGCTCACTGTTCGACGCACACCGCAACAAAATGGTGTCGCCGAAAGGAAAAACAGAACTATAGTTGAGATGGCTCGATCAATGCTACAAAGCAAGAAACTGCCAAAGAATCTTTGGGCGGAAGCAGTTGGCACAACAGCATACATTCTCAACCGTTCTCCCACTAAAGCAGTCATAAATATGACTCCCTATGAAGCATGGTTCAACAGAAAACCGACAGTTAATCATCTCAGAGTCTTTGGATGTGTTGCTTATTCGCACATTCCAAAGGAGAACTGAGAGAAGTTGGATGAAAAAGGAGAAAAATGCATCTTTGTTGGCTACAGTGACCAGTCCAAAGGTTACCGATTATTCAAGCTAGATACAAAATAACTGATCATTTCAAGAGATGTCATCTTTGATGAAGGAGCAAGTTGGCAATGGAGCAGTGAAACCACACAAGGAGTGCAGCCTCATGAAGAAGCCAATGTGCCTCAAGAAGTAAACAATCCAAGTCCAAGTACGCCATCATCATAAAAACCACAACATGTTCAACAACAACACCAGCAAGCAGAAGAAGTGCCAGATCATGAACTTCGAAGATAAAAAAGGACACCTAAACCGAATCCAAAATATGCAAACGTTGGATTCTTCGCTTGTGAGCCTAAAAAATATGAGGAAGCATCTAAAGAAGAAGTTTGGAGAAAAGCCATGGATGGGGAAATCAAAATGATAGAGAAAAACTGCACCTGGGAACTTGTACAGAAGCATGCAAACAAGGAGATCATTGGCTTAAAATGGGTCTACAAAATCAAATACAATGAGGATGGATCAATCCAGAAACATAAAGCATCACTTGTCGCCAAAGGATACTCACAAAAACCAGGTATTGACTTCAATGAGACATTCGCTCCCGTTGTACGCATGGAGACAATCAGAATCGTGCTTGCCTTAGCTGCGCAGATGAAGCTTCAGATTTACTAGCTGGATGTAAAATCAACTTTCCTCAATGTCGAAATTGAAGAAGAAATCTACGTGAAGCAACCCCAAGGATATGAAGTTCAAGGAAAAGAAGACAAAGTCTACCCCTTGAAAAAGGCATTGTATGGACTCAAACAAGCTCCCAGAGCATGGAACAACAAGGTTGATAAGTATCTCGTCGACCATGGATTCGTCAAAAGCCCAAGTGAGCCATCACTATATGTAAAGATGCAAGGTAATAAGTTCCTAATACTTTGCCTATATGTAGATGATTTAATCTACACTGGAAACAACTTACAGATGATAGAAGAGTTCAAAAAGGCAATGATTCAAGAATATGAAATGACCGATCTTGGACTTATGAAATATTTTCTCGGCATGCAAGTCAAACAAAGGCCGGGACAAATCTTCATCACACAAGAAAAATATGCAGATGATTTACTGAAGAAATTCAGTATGACAGATTGCAAACCGCTTGCCATGCCTATGGCAATAAATGAGAAGCTATCAAAAGATGATGGGCAAGAAAGAGCAGATACAACAATTTATAGAAGCCTAGTCGGTTCACTAATCTACTTAACGAATACAAGGCCAGACATCGTCCATGCAGTCAGCATCGTGTCCAGATTCATGAGTGATCCTAGTAAAGTCCATTTTGCAGCAGCCAAGAGAATTCTGAGATATGTCAAAGGTACAAAGGCTTTTGGCATTTTGTATGAGGTAGAAAGAAATTTTCGCTTGATAGGCTACACAGACAGCGACTGGGCAGGAAACACAGACGACAGAAAAAGCACAAGCGGATACGTGTTTCTACTTGGCACCAAAACCAATATCATGGACATCAAAGAAGCAGAAGATTGTCGCACTGTCATCGGCAGAAGCAGAATACATGGCAGCAACAAGTGTCGCATGTGAGGCTGTATGGCTAAGGAGAATTTTGCAGGATATACAGCAAGAGCAGAAGACTCCCACCGCTATTCATTGTGATACTATGTCAGGTATTGCAATGACAAAGAATCCAATTTTTCATAGCCGTACGAAGCACATTGAAATAAGGTACCACTTCATCAGAGAACTCGTGGACCGACAAGAGATAACAATGGAGTTCTGCAAGACTGACGAACAACTAGCAGATATCTTCACCAAACCACTTTCAGCAGAGAAATTCATGAAATTCAGAAATATGCTTGGAGTTGAAGACTTTTCTAGATTAAGGGGGAGTGTTGAAGATTAATCTAGAAAAATCTATAAATAATAGTGCATGTAAAATATCTTGTAAAAAAAATAGTCTAGCAACTAGCTTAAGAAAATTCTAGAGTCTAGTAGATAAAGAAATATCTAGATAGAACTATCTAAGCTAGTGGTGGTGGAAATTAAGAAATTTCTAGTAACTTAGTTAATGTGTAGAAGTGTGTAGAAAGCTCATTACCACCTATATAAAGGCATGAGTATCAAACCATGTAGTAAGCAAAAAAAAAAGAGAAAGTAACAAGTGCATACTTCATTAACAAACTCTCTCCCTCCTTGCTTTTGCTCTATCATTACTAACCTTGCCTACTTACTTTCCACATCCAATTAATCATAACCTATCAAAACCTTCTTTGGCAAAAATCATAATTTCAAAGGTCAGGTCATGGTCGTCGTTTAGGTACATCTAGAGGCCATGGAGGTCGAGTAGGAGGTCATTTTACTATTCAATGTAAAATTTTGCTTCAAGATAGGACATGATATGCTATCATTTTTTTTATAGGAACACTGGTTTTGCTGTGTTTCCAAGCCCTCACGCACCGTTTTGGCATCAAGGTGGTTGACAACATTTACAGAATTCTTGCCATCAGCGCTCTCATCCAAGGTTCCAGCACCATTTGTCACTTTCCTCATAATAGTGCTTCATTTTCATCTGCTACTTCTCAGTTGTTTGTGCCTCCTTCATCAACTCCTAGAGGTGTTAAACCTCAAGCTTTTCTAGCTGGCTCAGAATCCTCTTACTCCAACAGTCTGAAATGGTATCATGTCTTAGGTGCATCTCATCAAGTCACTTCTGATGGTTACAACTTCATTGATAGCACATCTGTTCTAGGGTCAGATCACATTCTCATGGGAAATGACCAAGGTTTGCTTATAACTACTATTGGTTCTGTTAAATTTACCTCTCCCTATATATAACTCTCCCACACTACCTATACTTAAAAACCTATTGTTTGTCCCCTCTATTACTAAGAACCTAGTTAGCGTAAGTCAATTTTTCAAAGTTAATGCTTTTTTTAGTTTCATCCCACTTATTGTGCTATTAAATCTCAAGCCATTTCTAAGGTCCTTCTCCGGGGCACTCTTGGTAAACATGGACTCTACTCATTCCCTAACATGTTGGATGTTCAAGGGATTGTTTATTCCAACAAGATAAATTAGGTTGTACCTTCTGTGAATTAGTTTCTCTTTCAAATAATGTTGACTATATAAATGCATATACCAGTTCTTTAGGATCTACTTTGTATCATATATGGCATTGTAGCCTAGGTCATCAACATCATAAGGCACTCAAAGTTGCCTTACACTCTTGTAATGTTTCTTTACCCAATAAATTTGTTCATTATTTTTGTTCAACTTGTTGTCTTGGGAAAGCACATAGACTTCCTTCTCATGTGTCCACAACTGCCTACACAACTCTTTTTGAGCACATTTTCAATGACCTATGGGGTCCCTCTCCAACTGCGTCCTCTAATGGATATCTTTAATTTTTTCATAAGTGTAGATGCATACTCCAAGTATACTTGGCTTTATCCTTTGAAAAGTAAATCTGATGCATATCAAGTTTTTATATATGCAATTCAAAGCCATGGTTGAACTGCAACACAATAACACTAAACTAAAATCTATTCAAACTAACTAAAAGCTTGTTTTAGATCACCTATTGTTCAAAGCTTCACAACTTGTTTTAAAACAAGATCTTCTTAAGAAAAACATGAGAATATAAAATTCAATCCGTCTTCTTGTGTTTCCTATGCGTTTCAATTACATAGGCATATTATTCTAGTTAATATTCATACAAAGATAAGAAAAGTAGATATTTATAAACATAATTGATAGTTAAATTATATTAAAATATAAAAGAGAGGGTTCTTAATATACTATTATTAAAAAATCAGTAGAGATAATTTGTTTAAATAATTTAATCAAATTAGTGAAATATGAATTGAATTTAAATTATTTTGAACAGAAGCTATATATCAAGCGAGAATGAATTCATATATGACTACTATATGTGATTTTGTCCCATTTGTATAAATCATGGGTCTATTTGGTAAAGAAATATTTGTTAAGTTTATTGAAAATTGAAGAGCTAATTTTTAATTGAAATTTATTGAGTCAGTTTATTAGTGTTTCACAAAATTATTTATTGAATTAGCTAATGAATATAAAAAGACACATGTTATATAATTTTTATATATAAATCTATTTCTATTTTGCAAGCAAAATTTTTTAATGTACTTATAGTTCTAGGTTTTTAGTTAATTTTGAACTCTTATAACTTTTCATTTAAAAATAAAATATTTTATTAAAAAATAAATAAATAGTATACTTAAAAAAACCCATAATTTGAATAAAAACTAAATTAAATATTCGAGATTTTTTAGTTATATTTTATTATATTATCCTGAAAATAATATACAAAATAAACCCACTATCTAGCTTTCAGCAATAAATTAACATTGACTGTAAAGTGAAAAAAGTAATAAACTATTATTAGTATAAATATTAAATAGTGTAAAAATTTTAAAAATAGTAATTAAATATTTTAAATATATTTACTAATATTCCTCTAGCTACTCATATTTTTACTTTTTGAGAGAGTATTTAAGAGTTCTCAAAAGAAATTTGAAATATTTTTAATTAAGGGAGTGAACCAAGGATTTTGTTAAATTAGTGATGTAAAAAGGAATAAAAAGACTTATAGATTAAAGTACGTAGTTTACAGAAAAATACTGTAACTTAATAAGATAAGTTTGTTTATCAAACACTTCTATTTTAATTATATAAAATTATATTTTAGTTAAATAAATTATAAGCTGACATAACTAATAAAATACACTCATATAAACTAATTATATAAGGTATAAATTAATTAAAATAATAAACCAAACATTATTTTTTACATAATGATATATGTGCGTGTGTAGGTTAAGACTTCTCCACCTATAAGCTCAGAAGATGCTTTCTTTGATTTTTAAAAACATTATCATTTCGAAGTTTGACGTGAATGTCCAATCCAATTATACAAAAAAAAAAAACTATTTGGTAAATTTTAAAATTTGAATAAATCATGTAACCAAATTAATTTTTTATTCTAAATTTGGATTAAAATAATGGTAGTTGGAAGCAGAAAAAATTATTAACAACTATTATATGTCATTACTACTACACGTATTTTGTTTTATGTACATAATAATATATAGGTAGATTGATTTGAATTCTGAAATGATTTTCCCTCCATCTCTTTGGTAATTCAACTTGTACTCATTCCACTTTTTGTAAAATTTCCAAGATCTAAATTAAAAAAAATTCTTATAAATTTTTTTACCATAAGATATTTATCATTTCCCTATGTTGATTATGTCTTGGTCCGTGAAGACAAATAATAATACGGAGTATTTTTTGTGTTTTCTTGGGTGATATTCATATTATTTCGTGGGCCCTGAAGTAGAGTGTAGATGCTGAGTAAGTCATGGTTTCCTTGAATAGGACATTTGGCATGGACACAGAAGAGAAGAGGCAATATATATAATTATATATCAAAAAATGAAAAAGAAAATAAAATTGCTCCAGCTAGCTCCTACAAAAAAATGAAAATGAAGGAAAGTGGTGAAATGAGAAAAGAAATAGGCCAACAGGAAGAAAGCAGCATGGTCGGGTGGCCTCAAAGGCAAGGCAGGAACAGACAAATTATATGAGTACATCACCAAAACCTTATCTCAAAATTATGATATCAAACCAACGTGTTAGTTGAAATGATACATGTTTAATTTCCCTTAAATAAGGTTTTGGGTTCGAGTCTTGTGGATGAAAAAAAATATCACGGGAAGAGTTAGTCCCACCATCACTACAAGAAAAATTATTTTTTATGATGGTAAAATTCATCACTGAAAACCTGAAAACATGTCACTAAGAACATCTAGTGGCGATATTTGAATTTGTCACTGATCGTCACTAAATGTCGAGTCACTATTATATTAGTGACAATATTTTTAATATGTCACTAAAAATATTTTTTATTGTGACAAACACATCGTCACTAATAGTCCTACATAATAGTGACAAAAATGATTTGTCACTAATACAAACAATAATAGTGATGATTTAATCGCCACTATTAAGAGTTTATATATTAAAAATTACCGGACTGGTTGGCCCGGAAACCGAACCCACGGCTAAGTCGGAGGACTGGCGGTTGTACCAATCAATGCTCTCGTGGCTCGCTGAACTGAACTGGTGCTGGCGTGCGCGTATGGCTTGGTTAGATATTGCTGCGATAAAATTCCTGAAAATTTGCTGGATGTGGGATTCGAACCCGGGTACTCAAGCTGTCAGTCAACATTGCTACATCTCACACCACTATGCCAAGCTTGTTTCTTGTTATATTTTTGCAATTTATATATATATATATTATTTAACATTCTTTTAAAATATATTATATTTTTGCATTTTATAGTCTCACACCACTACGTCTCACTTTTTAAATATTCTTTTTAAAATTTCTATAATATTATATTTAATAATATAAAAATATTAAATAATGTTACTTTTCTTTTAATTATTTTTTATTTTTAATTTAACTTTATGAATGTGATATCAAAATGATTTCCTTGTTATTAGGTAATGTTTGTCCTTTTTCTTATTATTTTGTGTCTTTTATTTTTTTTATAATCCTTAAATAATTTAATATAAATCATACTCTATGTATTGATGTGCTTCCATTATTGTTCTTGTCATAATGTGTATATATGAGTAGGACTTTTTTTAACTTTGACGGATATAGATTTTGATTATATAATTATTAACTCAATTGTCTACCGCCACTTGAAGCAACATTGAATAAAAGTAATATATATAGTTATCGGTTAATTTACCTTGATTTATGTAATTTTTAAAATTTACCAATATAAAAATATTTTAATATTCCAATAAAAATTCTACAACAAGAAGAAAGATTCATGAATAATGAAAAATGGAACAAAAAATAAAAACAATCCATTGCCATAAAGTAGTTACATGATTACATCACAATGTTGCCAAATATACTACTTATCACATAATCGGTATAATTATCCCTATTTTTTCTCATATTAAAACACATTTTGTTACAAGTGGTTCAAAGTGCTAAAATATAAAATACTTAATAAATATTTTAATGTATGTATAAATTAATTTCTTTTGGTGCATTGTATAAATTAAATTTAAGTGATATATATAGTTTTTAGTTTAAATTTAATATTATATGTAGATAAAAATAAATCAAAATTTCAATTCAAATTTGATACATAAATGTTAGGAGATGAATAATTTGTATTTAAATTTAACACGATAACTTTAGGAATTATTATTTTAGATTTTTAAAGTGAAAATGAAAACATTTTGTTACAATTTTAAAAAATAAATTAAAACAAAATTAAAAGGTAATCTCATATTTTACACCAATATTTTTATAATAATATAAGATTTAAATTAAATAAGTGTAGATTATTTGCATTCATTTTTTTATCTTCATCTAAAAATTCAAATTTAAATCAAGATAAAGAATTTGTTACTTTTTAGATTTTTTTCAATGTTTTGTCTTTTAATCCTAAAAAAACAACTTTCAATAAAGATAAAATTTTTCTATTCTATATTTTTGTCACGGTGTAAATCTAAATCCTATAATCCTAAAGTTTACAAAATCTAATCCTAAAATTTAAATTCAAATAAAATATTTTTTTAATATTTTATCTAATCGTAAAAAAAAAAACCTAACAACTCAAGTTAAAAGAAAATATTTTATGATTTTTTAAATTTTTATTTTATTATCTCTTAATTCTATATTATGAGTTAAATTAAGATAAAAAGGCTATTTAAAAAATCTACTATTTTAAAACTAAATTTTTTTAATTTATTATATTTTTATCTATTGAAATTAGTATGAGAAAAATATGACTTGCAAATATTTAAGTGTTTTGTGTTAAAAAATTTCAAGTATATTAGTTTGAAATTAATTAACATAGTGATATTAAACATTTGGAACTATTTATTTTAGAGATGTTTGGAATCTCTAATGAAAAGAGACTTGTTACAATTAATAGAAAGTGAATGTCTTCTTTTAATTTCCACAGTAATATGATGTGGAATCACATTTCGTCACTAATATATTAATATTAATTATTTGTGACGAATTACTATAGACATAAATAGTTCAAATATTTAGTGACGAATAATTTATCACTACTAAAATATAGTAAACGACTATTTTATAATCATTTCTAATATAATGAAATTATAATTTGTCAATATTATGTTGATACTAAATTTTAGTTATAAATTAGTTAGGACACAAATATATCAAGTCACTAGTGATAAAAAAAATTGTCACTAATAAGGAAGTCAAATGGTTATTTTTATAATAATCAATAATATGATATAAAATTAATGAAAAATTTAATTTTTTATCACAATAAATTTTTAGACAGTCAATAAGTTTTACGTCATCTATGATTTCATAATAAGACATACAAATTTATCATGATTGTTTTATGTTAGTGACAAATTATTTGTGACATATAGATTTTTGTCACTATTAATACATTTATTGTGACGATTTATAATTTGGTCACTAATATAAATATTATTAGTGATAAAATAAAATTTTGTTACAAATAATATATCATTAGTGACAAATTCATTTTTGGTCACTGAATTTTTGTCGCTAAAAGTTAATTTTCTTGTAGTGCATGAAGCGGATGTTCTCGGTTCGAACGGGATTGACTCCCGTGGAGGATATGGTTAACCAAAAAAAATATGATATCAAGTATCTCTCTCTATCACTGCCGACTTGTACGCTCCTCTCCATAATCGTCTACTACCTCCCACGGAATCAAATGCCATCAAATACCAAATCATTGGTGGGGGCCTTATGTCTGTGGCGCACATACATGCCCTCATTCCCACGTGTCTACCTTCCCACCAATTGCATCATTTTTTTTAATTTTATTATTTTAATATCAATTTTCACAATATTACATATAATAATAAGTTAAAAGTAAAAATATTTTATAAAAATATATAACATTTAATATTACCAATACATTTAATGTTATATAATTATAATTTTCAATATTTTTTTTTATTTATTATCCCGTACAATGTTACATAGATTAAAAAAATATTATCATCATCTAAGTGAAAAAGAGTTGAGTGAGTATTTCTAAATTTGAATTTGAATTTATTTAATTTTATAATTTTTTGAAATTAAATTTAAAAGTAATTTAGTTCATGTTTTAAATTTTCTTATTTTAAAAATAATATACAATGAAATTAATAAAATTTTTCATTTAATATAAGAATTATAATTTAATATAAGCACTTAAATATTAACAATTTAATAATTATATAGTGTCGATGTAAAAAAGTTTTACATTAATATTTAATGATGTGTTATCACATATATTATGTATCATTAAATTTATTAAATGATATTAACACATTATTGAATGTTATTGTAAAATATTTTTACGCTAACAATGCATAATAATTAATTTTTTCATGTAAAAAATCGAACATAAAAAATTTGTTAAAATTAAGTTTAATAAAAGTAAATATAAATTTGAAGTAACTAATTTGAATTCAAACATGATGATCGTCTCTTAACCATGCGACGTTGATATGATATTTAGAGCATTTTCACCTTTAATATCTTATAATAGTATTCTCAAAAATTAGTCTCTCATATATTAAATAAGAGAATGCACTAAATAAATAAATAAAACTATTTAAAGGATATGACATGATAACCACTACCACTGATGTGTTGGGTTTCATGTCACTCTGTTGTGCGGATGTGATGTGGAATCATATATATTGTTTAGTGATTTGATTAAAGCTATCACTTTGGTCATTATATGTCACATGAATATTGTGATTATAGCCAATCATCCTATAAAGTAAAAATTGGGAGAATAATACCTCATATAGACATATAATATACAACAATATCTCAACTTCATGAAATCATGCATGTTCATTTCGGGGTATAAAACCAATTTTTAACCTTAATTTTAATTCCTTAACTGTTTCAAAGTCAAATCCCATCCACTTTGGGTGGGTTGGAGTCCCAAAACAAAACAAAAGAGCGGTTGCGCATCTGCTTTTCTTTTTGGTATTTAGCCACTCACTGACAAAAGCACTGGATAATCCTCTTCTAAAGTATATGGTACATGAGACATCTGATCATCTTACTTATATATAGCTCAATTATTATACAAATTATATAATTCATGACGTCGTTAGTACTATTTTAATATTTGGAATTTCTTTATTAGCAGAGCAAACAAATTAAAGCTGGTATATATAATTTTCCGATCCAGAACAAAATACCTTGCGTCATAAATACCCACCTGTGTCGTAATAAAGAAGTCCATGTTCAAAAATCACCTATGCACGCGTAAGATACAATTTTGGTTTTACCCAACACAGAAAAGGGTAAAAAACACGAGATGATTATTATAAAAGTCGTGTTTCGGTGAAATTAAATTGAAATTTGATTCAGGTACATAAATCAATGATGCATCCCATTAAAGTCACACATAATTAGAAGCATGACCTTGTGTCGGTCACTTTGTGTACATACCGCTTAGTTAATGTCTATTCTGTAACTCCCGTTATGTAATAAACCCTAAATATGGATAAGTTGTGTTAGTATATAATAGGGGTGTTCATCGGACGAGTTTTACCTGTCTCTAATCCAGCCCTAATTTTGGACCGGCCCAATTTTATGGACCCGAACTCGTTCATAGACCCGATGATGTGTGGGTCTAAGCAAGACCATGTCTGAGTAGAACAAAACTGAGTTGGCCCGATATATAAGCTAAATATAATTATGAAATGATTTTATAACAATGTTCAAAAGAAAATAGTTTATACAATTAATAAATATAATTTATACAATAAAATATCTCTTAATGTATATGCAATATTTTTTTTACTTTTTTAAAGTTTGGGACATTATTAAACCAAGAATAACATTATATCACTATATAATTTTATGTATAGAATGTATTTTTAAAGACAAATAGAGGAAACTTAGACTCAAAAACCCCATTTAAAATGAAAAAAATAAGGTTGGGACTTTACATAATAGAAAATCATAAGTAATAAATATTATATTTATATATAAAGGACGAGTCGGGTAACCCGAAGGTTAACCCGAACTCGTCCTCAACCCTATGTCTGGTAAAAAAAGGTGACCCGATGAGACCCAGTTTGGTTCTATTCTTTCTTGTAGGACATGAACAGACCCGACCCGAGTAGGACGGATTGGGATGGGTCAAGGCGACAGACCGGGTCTTGAACACCCTTAAGTGTAAGTTTGGTTTGACGTTAAACATAAAAGTATTTTGGCTTAACTAATGAAACTTGTTTTTATCCTCATTTATTTTTTATGGTTTTGATTTTCTATTTTTTAAAATCATATGAATTTAGTTAATTATTATCGTTAGTTATGTTCCATTAAGTGAAATAATAATATTTTATGTAGATTTTTCTATGGATTTTTTTAAATTTTTTTGTGAATTTCAAAATTCATAAGAAACTACGTTTAGATTCTAAAATTTGTGGAAATTTCCTATGAATTTTTCTACAACAAAATAAAGAAGTTTCATAGCAATATAGAAATTTAGTGTTTTTAATTTTATAGAGAAAAAATTACAAGAAATTTCGCGTAAAATTTTATCTGAAAAAAGTCGTAATAGAGGTGCAAACATGACTTGATTGGATATCGTTAACAAGGAGAACCAAAAGCACGTGGTTATAAAAAATAGAGGTTCAAAATCAATGAAAAAATAAATGAGGAACCAAAATCAAATTTCACTATATTGTCAGGGACTAAAAACATATTTAACCCAAATATTTTTTTAATCAAATTCAATTACTACTGAATGATATAAATAAAAAATTAATTAATTTGTGGCTTTTCATCTCTTTTATAAAATCTTTGAGGAAACCAACAAAACTGTCATTGACTATTTTAGGGTTATGCGGTTTAGTCCCTAAGAAATAGAAAAACACAATAATCCATGACTTATTACTTTTTTGTCACTATAGTACAATTGTGTGTTTTCCGTTAATTTTTTTATGACGTATCATGTGTAATGACACTACTGTGTCACACTATTTGCCATTGGGGCACCAAATAACGTCATTAGGGCTGAGACCTTCCAATGAAAGAAGGGGAAAAAGGAGAGAAAAAGGGAGAATGGGGAAACACGTGAGTGTTGAAATTGAAGTCTTAATTTTAAGCTATAAATTTGACAAAACCACGTTATTTTTGTGTCACATTGAACACTATAGTGGCACACAATGTGACACAATGTCACTATAACGTGACACGTCGTAAAAAATTAATTAACAGGAAACACATAATTGAACTATAGTGATAGACAAAGCAAAAAGTCAAGAATTATATTAAGTTTTTCTATTTTTTAAAAACTAAACTACGTAACCCCAAAAAAGTCAAGTACCGATTTGGTAGTTTTGTTTGATTTCTACGATTAAATATTAAATGGACATCCTAAAAATTCATGTGATTTCAAAATGATTTTTTAAATTTAAAAGTCAACACAATCCTTCACAATAAAAATTAAGTTATTTTGTATACCAAAAAAATAGATATATACTTGTAAACATTGATAAATTCAACCGATTTTAAAAGAAATTTAAAGACCGACTAAAAGTTTATGTATTTTAAAAGGATTAATTTGAACTTTTTTCTTCACAAATCAGTTTTCAAGCTGATATATTTTCTTATCTGCGTAGAAGCCTCAACTAATAGTTAAAGATTAATTATTTTCAATTTAAATAAATGATTTGATTTTCAATCTAAAGTAATTTGTACTATGAAAATACCAATAAAATTAAATTAGTACGTGCAAAGGTAGGCGGATAATTAATCTTATTTACAAACATACATCTATGATTTGTTTTTTCAAATGAATAACACACTTCCTCCCTATTTTTCATCCCTTAAAATAAATAAAGAGTAAATCTTTGTAATTCCCATATTTTAATTAATGTAGAGTATTAATTAGGGGTGTAAGCGGGTACGAGTTGACGACCCTCCAACCCGCCCGACCCGACCCAAAATGTAAAAACCGGGTTAGGTTAGATATCGGGTCAGTTTGGGTCATTTTTAGGGACAACCCGAGCTTAATTGGTTCGGGTATCGGGTCTCAGTTTTTAAAAACCGCGCTACCCGACCTGAATCGGGGGTAACAATTGCGCTTGCGTTTAGAGAGTAGGGGTTTGTGTTTTCAGATTCACTTTTCCATTTCTTTCCTTTCGTTGCCCTAGCCGCTAGCCCCTCTTCGCCTCTCGTCCCCTCACTCTTGTGCAGTTGTGCGCCGGTTTCCCTCCCTTTGCAAGTCCTCGTTCCGTCATTTATGGTCATCCCCGTTCCGTCGTTCGTGGTCATCCTCATTCCGTTTGAGAAGTCGTCCTCGTTCTGTCGTTCGTGTCCATCATTCTGTAGTTTACTCGTTTTGCCTCCGTTCGTGGCTGCTTTCTCTCCGTCTTTTGTCCCACCCGCTTTGTCGGCGCCATTACCTTCCTCAAGGTTAGAACCGCTTCTGAGGTATTCCATCTCCCTCTCATCTCCGATTCTTTCTTTCTCTTTGCATTTGTGTTCATAATCTGAAGAAATGAGGTTCTCTCTGTTTGCGTTTGTTTTCATAATCTCAGTACTCCCTTACTGTCTGCGTTTGTGTTCCTATTTGTTTTAATCATTGTGTTGTTATTTTGTTAGTGTTTAGGAGAACTGCATAATCAAGTTGAGGGAAACAATCCAAAGGAGTAGCATATATTCGTTTTCCAGATTCAGAATTTGCAGCCAGGTAAAGATTGGGTGGATAAATTGTTTTGTTTGATTAGTTTTAAATTGTATTGTTTGTTTATAATTATTCTATTTGTATGGTTGTAAATTGTTAAATTATTTTATTCTTTGCATGTAGCTATTGTGAATTGATTTTAGCTTACCTTGATTCATTGAATTGATTTGATACATTGTTAACAATTTCTTTACATGTTAAATTGTTAAAAACATAGTGTCTACTACTCTACTGGTTCATACATTTGATAGCTTTTGTTTTTTGTGAACTGGAGTTGTATAATTTCTTACTGGGATTTTGTCTTGCTGGGCATATTGTATACTGGTTCTACTCTGGAATCCTTTTCATGCTTAAAATTGCCTAAGGCACTCCTACTGTCTCCTTTTTCAATTTATTAATCTACTAGTTGTTTTAGTATTACAACTTGTGTAATATTTGGAAAAATTTCTTAGTCTCCTAGTTGTGCAATCCTTTTGGAATAATTTCTGCCTGACTTATGTTTTTCCTTTCAATATATGAACTTTTAATTGTAATATAAGCTTTGCAAGCCACATAATGAATGTGCAACAACCAAGTATTACGTTTACAACCTTGAAGTATATCTACAATTTTGAATTTTAGCCTTGTTGACATTTAATTTATGTTTACATCCAACACTTATTTTTGTAGGGGAGATTTGGCTAGTTGAATCACTAGCGGGAATGAAGGAGGATTGGAGCTTGGAGGAGATTTATTTTAGAGAAACAAGATTTCAAATAGTATTTGTAATTTGGGACATCTATTATATTTGTTAATTGTTATTTGTTAATTTAGTGCTTGTTACTGGTTTATGGTTTTTGCATTTTGGAAATACTATGTTTCAAAAGACAGTGCATTTTTTTCTGCTTTTTTTCAAACTTTTTTGCAGTAATTTTAATTTTTTTTGTGTTTTTATAGAATATGAATTTTAATATTATTTTATTCCAAACCCAAGACCCGACCCAACCCGACCTGTTGAAGATCGGGTTCGGGTTGAACAGGAAAAAACGCTGAAACCGATCCAACCCAAACCGAAGTCATTCTATTGGTTTGGACTCTTACTTCCTCAAACCCGACCCAACCCGACCTGATTACACCCCCAGTATTGATACATTCTTCCACGTGTGTCCAATCAAACCTTTTGAGCTTATGGTCTTTAAAGTATTCAATGGTGCATTTTTTTAGTTAACCACATGTATCCCCAATACCATTAGTAATCCCGCTCAGGTTTTAGTCATAACCTTGTTAGGGCCACATGAAACACTAGAAGGGGGGTTGAATAGTGTTTTAATAATCTTTACAGATTTTTTGAAAACCTTTCGAAAAAAGCAAAACCGATTTGAAAATATTTGATCAACCTTCTGAAACTTGGAAGTTCAGCAACTTGCTGATGCAACTCGGAAGGTTGAATAAAACCTTTCTAATTAAAATAATTTTCCCTTTAAAGAAAAGATTATTTTCTGCTTAGATTAATAAAACGAATTTTATTTAACCCTCCATGGTTAGTTTAAAACAGATATCAGCGAAAAGTAAAGAGATAAGGGAAGAGAGAACTTAACACAGATTTATACTGGTTTACACACTAACCCAGTGAGCTACATCCAGTCCCAAGGCAAAACTCCACTGGATTTTCCACTAATCCCGCAAGATTACAAGTATTATTTTACCCCAGCCTCTCCAGGCTTAACAAGTGTTCTTTGTTTTCAACTGCCTCTCCAGGAAGCACATGCAGTATTCTTTTACAGACAAGCCTCTCCAGGCTCAATGAATATTCTTTTACAGACAAGCCTCTCCAGGCTCAAACAAGTAATCTTTGTTCCACCAAGCCTCTCCAGGCTCTCAGACACTTGAAAGTGTTTACAACATACAGTTTAAGTTTCCTAGAAACTTAAACCAATGTTCATCTTGTACAAGGGGTTACTGAGTACTACTCAGAATACATGAAATGAATTCTAAGTACAAGGATATACAGAGATACAAGTGTATGAATTAAGCTCTATATCTACTCTATATCTAATAAGCAGAAAACTGCTTCTTCATCTTCAGAGAGTTGGCTTGATAATATTCCACATGAGCTTCTGTCAATTCTCTCTTGAGCTTATCCCTGAGTTGGGAAATATTTCAATTAATGTCGCCTTGGGCTTCAATACCTCCAATCCTCATAATCCTTCCTTGAGGCTATTTATATGTTCTGGAAATATAGCCGTTAAAGATTGCTTAGTAGACCATTGAGAAGGAATGATTAATGCTCTTAGAGTCGTTGTGAAATAACTTCTCATTCGGTAGCTTTTGTCTTAAGCAGATTAGGTGTGTAGATGAGTTAGTTCTGACACACAGCAAATAGGCTCTTAATCTTGCTTTTGTTTGAGAGATTTTCTTAGCTCTTCAGCAGGTTGATATTCTTCTCTCTCTTCTTCTTTCTTTCTCCTTTCTGTGAGTGTAAAGGAGGCATGACGCTAAGATCCGTTAGACTTCTCCTTTGTCTCATTGTGAGTTCAGCTTTTCTTTGTTAGAACCACAGGCAACACTAGAAGGGGGGGTTGAATAGTGTTTTAATCTTTTTAGACCATTTCGAAAAATGTTTGATAAACCAATCGTATGAAACGATCAAAGTACAAAACAAATCTTAAGATCAAAGTTAGTTTCAAAACATGCAGAAGATAAGAGAGATAAAGATAGAAAATATTTCTCTTAAACTTAAGATTGTTTTGATCGAAAGGCTTCTCAAAATATCTTCTGAAGATTATTACACAGAGTATCTTTAGAGCAGTTTCTGAAATACTTCAGATGATCAAAGATCGTCTGTTTCTGGTTTCTGAACTGAGCTCTTTTCAGACTCACTTCAGACAACTATTTCAGAAGTTCTTCAGAGGACATTCTTTGTAATACTCTTAAACAACATAAGAGATGTTTTAAGTGATGTTTGCTTGAAAGCTCATTTTATTGAAATCATTGTGTTAAGTTTATTATGAAAAATGCTCTTCAATTCCTAACGTAAATGTAAAGACTGTAAATAAAAGAGATTAAGGGAAAGAAGACTTAGACACAAAAATTATCCCGGTTCACCCACATCACCGTGAGTTACATCCAGTCCCAGTGGCAAACCACCACTAGATTTTCACTATCTGAAACCACAGATACAAGTATTCTTCACAACCTCTTCAGACCAAAGAATGAGTATTCTTTTACAGACAAGCCTCTCCAGGCTCACAAGTATTCTTTTACAGACAAGCCTCTCCAGGCTCACAAGTATTCTTTCTTCCACCAAGCCTCTCCAGGCTCTCAGACACATAAAGTGTTTACAAATTATAACCAAGTTTAAGTTTCCATGAAACATAAACTTAATCTCTTCCTGTACTAGAGGTTAACTGAGTACTACTCAGGATACAATGTATGAATCTAAGTACAAGGGTAAGACAGAGACATAAGTGTTTAAGTTAAGTACAATCTCGTCTCTAATAAGTGAGGTACTTCTCCCTCAACTAATTTGGCCTAAGTGAAATCTCTGAGAGTAGGCTAGGTAAGATATGAAATTGAGCTTCAGCCTCATTCTCAACCATTGGTTTCCATGGGTTACATTCTCACCCATATCATTGGAATACCCAAGGTGTATTCATGGCTTCAACCTATTCTAGGTTGACTGTCATATTGGCCAGCATAACAGCTGCCTATTTGTTCACTCGAACAATAATGACAAGCATAGCCAATGTCTCTTTTTCTATGGTTGTTCTTTTCAATTGCAACAACATCAACAACCGCTCTTGGTTGGGCAGTAATGCCAACTCCCATCAAATTCAATCTTAAGGCTATTTATATGTTCTGATGAAATATAGCCGTTTGAAAATGTTTCATAATACCGTTGAGCTATAGATGATGTGGCTCAAATAGCCGTTGTGTAATAGCTTCTCAGACGGTTGCTTCTCCTTAAACAAATTGAGTGTTCAAAACGATCCCGTTCCGACACTTCTATAGATGAGCTCTGTTTGAGAGATATTTCATGATATTATTCTGCGTATTCTCTCTTTTGAATTTCTTCTGCTTTCTCCAGCTTTCTTCTGTTTTGTATATGAGGAAGTATCCGTTGAATTTGTCCCTTAGCCTATTCTGTATAAACTCCTTTTCTTCATTTGCTTCTGACACTGGTTCAGGATTTCATTCTGACAAAAGCTGACACTGTTCCTCTACAAGAACTGCGTTGTAGAGATTTCCTCAGTGGTGTATGTAATTCAAAAACACCAGGAAAGGTCTCTGTGTTTCTTCCCATAAATATGTTGAAAAAGAAACGTGTAGCAGAGAACGATATTTCTCAGCAATCTTCATAGAGTAAAAGGTCTTCATAGTCTTCAGCAAGGAGTGCCACGTCAGAATTCAGAAGGCTTCAATACTTCAGACAGATTGAGACTTCAGACAGATTGAAACTTCAGACAGCTTCAACACTTCAGACGAGTTGATGCTTCAGACAGCTTCAATACTTCAGACGGGTTGCGTCCTTCAGACAATTTGAAACTTCAGACAGCTTCAACACTTCAGACAGGTTGATGCTTCAGACAGCTTCAATACTTCAGATGATTTGAAACTTCAGAAAGCTTCTTCCTTCTGATAAGAGGATTGTAACTTCATTCTTCTTTGTATCTTCTTCTTCTTCTTATATCTTCTTCTTCTGAGACAAATAAAGATGTTGAATTGTATGTACTTTATTCAACCATCTTCCTTGCTTGCTTTTGTTTAGTCTTCTAACCCATTCTGGTCATTGGCAGGCGTACATGCAGTAGGTCTGCGCACACAGATCCTTTGTTGCAGGTGCAACAGGCGTTGCAGAAAGTCTTCACTATATTTCCTTATTTGTGTAAGACTTTGATCGAGGTATAAAAGCATATCTAGCTCTATCTACTGAGATGAGTGTACTCCATTTGATGAATTGTGCTTTACGCTTTGCAGTGTCTCCAAGAGACCATTTCTTGATTCTGACATAGACTGCTTCATATTGTCTTCATTTCTTCAGATGATAGCTGTTTTTCAGATAGTTGCGTCTTCAGACGATGAGCTTCCTTAAGATAGCCAACTTTCTATTACATTCTTCAAGTCTTCAGATAGTCTTCGAATCTTCAATTCTTCAGTTCTTCTATTAGTCTTCAATTCTTCATATTGCTTCAACCTTGTTGTGGATTACTCTTCTTTGGATTCTGCACTTTGTCCTTCTGATACTGATTTTTCTTTTGATGTGATCTTCTACTCTTCTTCTTCAGATAATTATTCTGACCTGAAACACAATCAACAAACCAATACCTTTCTCAGTAGAACCTGTTTACGTAATCTTATTAAGTTCTTATACAAACTTATTTGTCCTTAATATAATTTATTTGTTAATCATTAAAACTTAAGGATGTTAAGTCTTATAGTCATGTTTAAATACTTAAACTGATTTAAAGTTAATCATTAATATAATCTTATTTGTTACTCATTAAAACTTAAGGATGTTAAGTCTTATAGTCACGTTTAAATACTTAAACTGATTTATAGACTTCACATTCTTCTCACTTGAGGTGCACGCCTCTGATAGCGTATTGCAGAGATGGTATAAAGTAGGTGTTGCAGTAGCACTGACTCTATCTCTGACCTCTATTTTCTTCTCTGCAGTAGGCTTCCTCTTTTGTGACAGGAAATGAAGTTGTGTCAGCAGGCCTTTACTTTCTCTTTGCACCGATTAAGCTTCACCATTAATATTTGCTGAGACTTGAGTCTTTTAATGAGATAATCAGATTGACTCACAAGTCTTCAGTGGGTAGCAAGACGTCTCTGGCTTCAGAAGGTTTTCTTCAACAGATTCCCTTCCTCAGAAGGTCTGATCATCTTCAGAAGGTTGATCATCTTCATTAAGTCCTTTTGTTCTTTTCTCTTCAAATGGTTGCAACAGAATTCTTCATCTTCATGTTGTTCTTCTTCAGCTGGTTATTTTCTTCAGCGAGATGTTCTCTTTCAGCAGACTTCTCTTTTCAGCGTTTCTTAATTCTTCATCATTTTGAGCTCTTTGATTTTGCGATCTTCTATACGCCTTAAGTTTATTTTCATTTCAGCTTGCTCGGATATATTTTCTTCTTCTTTGGTAGTTTGCTCAACCAGAAATAAGTTCTTCAATGCTCTTTGCTCTTCCTTTGGTTGTTGATCTCTGATGACTTTCTTCTTCAGTTCATCTTGCGCAGTTGTACTTCTGCTTCTTCAATTCGGCAGGTTGATTATCTTCAGATAGTTGCTTCTTTAGGATTCCTGAAATACAAAAGACAATACATTTCTTAATAGAACCTGTTTCTATATAATCTAATTTGTTAATCATTAAAACTAAGGATAATGAGCCTTGAATCTAATTTCAATTTCTTAAATTAATTCTGAGACTCAACATTCTCCCCCTTTTTAATGACGACAAATTAGTTATGACTAACAAATATGAAAGACTAAAATTGAAAATTATTCCTTTTCTTTTTCAGATAATTCCCCCTGTCTATATTACTCCCCCTGAGAAAAACATTTTTCTTTTGATAAACTTTTAGGTTCTTTTGATGTTCTTTCTGAAAAACATGTTTTCTTTCAGCAATTTGTTTGTTATATTTCTTCCCCTTTTGTCATTATTT
Source organism: Sesbania bispinosa (assembly GCA_026901365.1). Classification (NCBI taxonomy): domain Eukaryota; kingdom Viridiplantae; phylum Streptophyta; class Magnoliopsida; order Fabales; family Fabaceae; genus Sesbania; species Sesbania bispinosa. The sequence goes on along the minus strand of QLOH01000954.1, from coordinate 192,994 downwards.
AAAAAGGGTAGATGAAGTAAAAAATTTCTCCCCCTTTTTGATTCATATTAAGAAGATTTAGATTAATAGGATATAGCTTGCTTTAAGAAACAGATTACAGACTTAAGAAGAGTTTCATACAAGATGCAATAAAACAGATAAGTGCACATATAACAAGTTCAGAATTAAAATCTTCATGTATTAAAATATATGAAAACTAGTTTAAATGCATGAAAAATACAGATATCAACATTGATAATGGGATTCTTTCAGGTAAAGGGCTTTCACCGGGTCCATCTTTAGCAGCAGCTCCGTTCTCATCTTTTATCCTCAACAATACCTCCTGAACCTTATAGATTTATGAATCAACCAATCATTCTCTACTTGTAATCTTATTTTCTTCATTAAGCTCGTGGGGGATCTCTTCTGTTATCACAGAATTTCGACCATCAGTCCCTACAACAGCTGAAGCTGCTTTAAGGAGACTGGGTCGTCTGTTACTGCACATATCTATAACATGCACACCATGATGCAATAGGATCTTCATGATCAGGAGGGCAAGCAAAACCTGATGGTTAATTGCTCCATATCATCCTGATCATTGCATACAGAATGACCGAAGGGAGATTAATCTTCTTCTTCTGAAGAAGGTTGATAACGCAAAAGCGCATCAATGTTCTTTTCGCCTTTACACCGAGCACCTGTTCTAGATTAACAGTGTCAACATGAATTTCTTGTCCCATTACATGAGCTTTCAGATAGACTCTTCTATTTTCAGCACCTTCTTTTATGGTCCTTCAACTCACATGAACACTGGCCTCATCCCATTTGAGAAGACAAGATAAGATTGAGAGGGATAAAGTTATCCTGAGAGTTCTTGTGAATATAAAGGCCTCTGAGAGATGTGACAAATAGAGAGAATCAGAAAGATGTAAATCTTTTGGTTGATTCTTCACGCAATAAGTATAGGTTCAGATAGCATTGATGAAGACATATGTGGGCTAGCACAGACATAGGGAGTGGTGCTTCGTGCAGAGAGAAATGGACAAATGAAGCGCCAATATTCTTGGGAAACCCGTTCGTCAATGTTGAATTTAGTTTTTAATACTTGGCTTTTCAAATTATTTTATGAATTTTTTTTAAAAAGAATAGACTTTTCAACAAAAGAGCACTAAACGAAAATATCAAATTTAAGCAGATATTGAAGCAGTAAGATGAAAAAATGTTACCAGCAGAAATACTTAAGTATTTGACGATCTGTATCTGCTGAGACTCAACATTGTCTTCAAAGACACCTTTACTGCCTCTGTTGATAATCTTTATAGGTTCTCTCCACAGCTTGTTTAGGTTTCCATCTGGATCTTCTTCCTCCGCATTTGTTAGATGCTTAACCCGGGGTTAAGCTCTGATACCAACTGTTAAGGCCACATGAAACACTAGAAGGGGGGGTTGAATAATGTTTTAATAATCTTTACAGATTTTTTGAAAACCTTTCGAAACAAGCAAAACCGATTTGAAAATATTTGATCAACCTTCAGAAACTGGGAAGTTCAGCAACTTGCTGAAGCAACTCGGAAGGTTGAATAAAACCTTTCTAAAATAATTTTCCCTTTAAAGAAAAGATTGTTTTCTGCTTAGATTAATAAAACGACTTTTCTTTAACCCTCCATGGTTAGTTTAAAACAAATATCAGCGAAAAGTAAAGAGGTAAGGGAAGAGAGAACTTAACACAAAGATTTATACTGGTTCACACACTAACCCAGTGAGCTACATCCAGTCCCAGGGCAAAACTCCACTAGATTTTCCACTAATCCCGCAAGATTACAAGTATTATTTTACCCCAGCCTCTCCAGGCTTAACAAGTATTTTTTGTTTTGAACTGCCTCTCCTGGCAACTCATGCAGTATTCTTTGCACACCTGCCCTCTCCAGGCCCAACGAGTATTCTTTATTTTCAACTGCCTCTCCAGGCAACACATGCAGTATTCTTTTACAGACAAGCCTCTCCAGGCTCAAACAAGTATTCTTTGTTCCACCAAGCCTCTCCAGGCTCTCAGACACTTGAATGTGTTTACAACATACAATTTAAGTTTCCTAGAAACTTAAACCAATGTTCTTCTTGTACTAGGGGTTACTGAGTACTACTCAGGATACATGAAATGAATTCTAAGTACAAGGATATACAGAGATACAAGTGTATGAATTAAGCTTTATATCTACTCTGTATCTAATAAGCAGAAAACTGCTTCTTCATCTTCGGAGAGTTGGCTTGATAATATTCCACATGAGCTTCTACCAATTCTCTCTTGGGCGTTATCCCTGAGTTGGGCAATATTTCAATTAATGTCGCCTTGGGCTTCAATGCCGCCAATCTTCATAATCCTTCCTTGAGGCTATTTATATGTTCTGGAAATATAGCCGTTGGAGATTCCTTAGTAGACCGTTGAGAAGGAATGATTAATGCTCTTAGAGCCGTTGTGAAATAACTTCTCATTCGGTAGCTTTTGTCTTAAGCAGATTAAGTGTGTAGATGAGTTAGTTCTGACACACAGCAGATAGGCTCTTAATCTTGCTTTTGTTTGAGAGATTTTCTTAGCTCTTCAGCAGGTTGATATTCTTCTCTCTCTTCTTCTTTCTTTCTCTTTTCTGTGAGTGTAAAGGAGGCAGGACGTTAAGATCCATTAGACTTCTCCTTTGTCCCGTTGTGATTTCAACTTTTCTTCTCACTTGAGGTGCACGCCTCTGATAGCGTATTGCAGAGATGTTACAGAGTAGGTGTTGCAATAGCGCTGACTCTATCTCTGACCTCTATTTGCTTTTCTACAGTAGGCTTCCTCTTTTGTGACAAGAAATAAAGCTGTGTCAGCAGGCCTTTACTTTCTCTTTACACCGATTCAACTTCACCATTAATATTTGCTGAGACTTGAGTCTTTTAATGAGATAATCAGATTGACTCACAAGTCTTCAGTGGGTAGCAAGACGTCTCTGGCTTCAGAAGGTTTTCTTCATGAGATTCCCTTCCTCAGAAGGTCTGATCATCTTCAGAAGGTTGATCATCTTCAACAAGTCCTTTTGTTCTTTTCTCTTCAGATGGTTGCAACAAAATTCTTCATCTTCATGTTGTTCTTCTTCAGCTGGTTATTTTCTTCAGCGAGATGTTCTCTTTCAGCATACTTCTCTTTTCAGCGTTTCTTTTTTCTTCATCATTCTGAGCTCTTTGATTTTGCGATCTTCTACACGCCTTAAGTTTATCTTCATTTCAGCTTGCTCGGATATATTTTCTTCTTCTTTGGTAGTTTGCTCAACCAGAAATAAGTTCTTTAATGCTCTTTGCTCTTCCTTTGGTTGTTGATCTCTGATGACTTTCTTCTTCAGTTCATCTTGCGCATTTGTACTTCTGCTTCTTCAGTTCGGCAGGTTGATTGTCTTCTGATAGTTGCTTCTTCAGGATTCTTGAAATACAAAAGACAATACCTTTCTCAGTAGAACCTGTTTCTATATAATCTAATTTGTTAATCATTAAAACTAAGGATAATGAGTCTTGAATCTAATTTCAATTTCTTAAATTAATTCTGAGACTCAACAAACCCTTCATCATTCCCTAAAAGTGTGTTTAGTAAAGATCAAACCTAAATGCTCTTACCAGTTACCACACAATATCAGTCTTGCATTGCCAACTAAACTACAACTTTTTTGGTGTAAGTATTCAATGGTGCTAAATTAAAGTCAACTAGTTTTAACTTTAGATAAGGACAAATTTAGAATGTTGTAATATTTTTTTTTTTAAAATTCAATACATTAAGATATCTTTTCTTAATTCATTTATTTCATTTGAAATAATCACATTAAAAGGAGTGGAATGGGATAGTAATTTTTAAGATACTATATGAAGTAACACTTTGTTTCATCCCTCAATAGATTAATAAAATTTCTCATTTACCCTTTTTGGATTATAGAAAACCCCTCACCCTCACCTTCCAAATACTCATATCACCCTCACCTTTATCATAAATATTTGTTTTAATTATTATACTAAATTTTATATATTTCACAATTATTTTACTTTTCAATAATTTTTGTTTATTTTTTTTAAAAAGATAATGAGGGTTTAAAATTAATTAAAAAGTTAAAACTATAATTACTTAAAACTATTTTTCTACAAAATAAAAATAAAATTTATATAAAAAATATATAAACACATGTTTTGTCATTTTATATTTATTAACCAGTTCAATAGCTCACAAACATTTCAATTCAATAAATTAATTTAACAAATTTTAGATAAAACTTATTTTTTCAAACTTTCAACTAACTAACTTAATTATTTACACAAACATGTATATCTTTGACATCATAAATCCAATACCAAGAAGTTGCCATTCTATTGTGATAGGTTGCGCATGGTTCTGTGAAATTAATTTGAGATCCATTAATCGTTTGGAGTACAGGATAAAAGACAGGATATGATAATTTTATCCTATCCTATCACTTATCATGTGTTTGTTGCACCAATAGGACATGATAACTTTATCATGTGGCTTATCATCATATCATTTCCTCCTAGTATAATTTTTACCTTAAGGGAGGAGCTGAGTTAGGGAGTAATAGGATATGATAAAAAAATTTCTTCCTCATTTGTCCTCTCTTTCCTCTCTCTCTCTCCCCCTTTCTCTTTCCTCTCCCTCTCTCTCTTTCCCCTCTCTCTTTTTCCTCTCTCCACTCATTCTCTCTCTAGGGGTGGCAAAACGGGCTGGCCTATCCCGGCCCGTCCCAGCCCTCGATCAGTCCTTCAGAAAATGGGACGGGCCGAGCTGGTTCTAAATAAAAAATGAACAAAAAATGTCAGCCCAACCCATATATTGAACGGGTTGAACGGGCCAACGGGCCAACCCTTATAAAAGATTTTTTTTGTCAAACGTAACTACGTAAGCTCTTGAAGATCGGAGAAGCAAACCGGAGGGACGATCGACGCGGAGAAGCTGACCGGAGGGACGACCGACGCAAAGAAGCTGCTGCAGCCTGTTCCTGCTGGATCTCGTAGAAGCTATGACTGCGTCGTGCGGAGGAGATAAGCGGCAACGCGCGACAGAACGAAGAAGCATTGATGCGTTGCGCGAATGAGACGAGGCGGCGACGCGTAGTAGAACGAAGACCTTGTGACTGCTGGACGTCGTGGAGGAGAAGCTGTAACGGACTCACGACTGTCTGCTGGACGTCGCGCGCGGAGGTTAACCAAGAAACTGTGACTGCTGCCTGCTGGACGTCGCGTGCGGAGAAAACGATGCGGAACGACGTTGTGACTAATGGACGTACCGCAGGAGGTGGATGCGCGGCAGAAGTGCGGAACGTAGAAGCCTTGAAGGAGATGTGGACACTCGCTCTCTGTGTCTCAATTTCAAGGAGAGAATCAATAGAAGACCCTCTGTATCTCTGTATCTCAGTATTTCCATTTAATTTTTTTTCACCTCCAGCTGTCCCTTTTTTTATTTCATAAGTTTTTTTAATTTTTTCCAGCCCGACGAGCTGGCCCGACCCATTTACTCCTCCAACCTGTTTTTGAACGGGCCATAACGGGACAGGTTAGACGGGCCAATGGGTTGAAAGTCCCCAACACAGCCCTGTAATTGACGGGCTGACCCATCGAGCCAAGTCCGTTTTGCCATCCCTATCTCTCTCCGCTTTTTATGATAATATTTTTTTATATTATTTTTAATAATTTTATTCTTTTTTTATTAAATATAAATATTTTTCATAAATAAATAACTTTTTATTCATATATGCTTATTGAAAAATTTAAAATTAAAATTGAACTAAATTAAATTAAATTTTACAATAAGGGTAATTTCGTCATATCAATATTTTTTATATCTTATCCTATTATTATCTGTCCATTTCAAACGTATGATAAGATAAAATGATGTTATCTACCTCTTATGCTGGTGTGCATAAAAAATAGGATATGATAAGAGCTTATCATGCTATCATGTTTCTATCCAACTCGTCTATCCTATCTCATCCTATCATATCGTGTCAACCAAACGGGCCTAAAATTAGTAAAGATAGGTGCTAACCATTAGCCAAAGGAAGCACGCGTTAATGCATATTCAATTCATGACAAATAAAAAAGAAGAAGAATATATTAATTTGTTCATACTTCATACTATCATAAACGAATAATAAAAGTGCATGCGCAAGCAATTGATCAAGAGATATATAGTATAGGAGGAGAGGTGATGTTAACGCCGTTATATTTGGTCGTGATTATTTTAGGTTGATCATCCATTATGGGTGACCTAACTTCTGTTCCGCATCGCCGACAATGCATTATTGGAAGTGCTTATAGTACTAATACAGAGAAGTAGGTCCGGAACACTCCACATCAACTTTCTAGTTAAGCAAAGATCCGGATTCTTGTTGATGAATCCTATTCTGACGCCATTATAACTCTTTGAAACTCCAATTGTGTCTTGTACCTACTTTTCTTTTCCATTGCAAATAAACTAATAGTGCACATCCTTTTCTAATCTCCACATTCATAATAAGCAAGGCAAAACCGTCCAACCATCCCTCACATTCCTCGTTATGCAAGATTGGTAAGCAAGGTGACATGGTACCCATCTCTAACTAGTTCAGCCAGGCATGGAGTGGGAGACAGTTCATGTGGGTCTCTTATAATTATAGAAAACAAACACACACATACCCATTTCCAATCATGATATATTTTTCCTTTCCCCTTTGTTGTATTTATTTTCGGAAATTACTTATGAAGCAATCTTTCGTTGAGTGGCAAAGCATATATATAACTTTATCAATTATCATGACATATGTGTGTGAGTGTGTGTGTTTAATTAGCTAGCCAATGATGCTTCAAGTGCTATAATGTCTAGAGTTTTTGTTTTTTATGGATGCAAAAAATCTCTTGTTACCAGAAATAACCCCATTATAATGCATATCTGATTTAAAAATAAATTAGCTAGCGGAATGAGAAAAATCAAGAGGGAGTAAATTTAAATTAGAGAAAATAAATTAAAAAAAAAAGAAATAAAGGCTGCTGGGACATGAGAAAAGCAGGAGTAAAGGGGGGCAATAATTGGGACAATATTGTAAAGTGAAGAAGGTACTATATATACGCAAGGAAGCATATATAGGAAAAGAAATTAAAGTGTGGTAATAATTATGTATATAGTTATATGGGTACGTCTGTTGGTGGCGAAGGGAAACGAATCACCCACTCTCTTGGTGTGTTATGGCATGTGAAGTGTTTGTATAGCATCGGAGAGAGAAAGGTTATCCAAGTTTGTCTGTTTTTATAATGGAGGTAACAGTAGTGGGGCTCAAAATGGTCAACCTATCCAAGAGATATAGAGGGAACTTTCATAATTTGTATTAATACACAGATTCGTTTCTCTACTCATTCCACCTTTGATTAATAATAATCATAGCCACCCACCCACCCACCTATTGCCCCCACACAAAAAGTCTCATTTTCATTCTCTTTCCTTCCCTTCTTAAAGACCATTGTTCTCCCACAACACTTTATAAACCACATACCACCATCTAAAAACCATCTCACTCCTTCCCTCCCTCCCTCCCTAATTCACACCTCGTTTCTTTTCTCTTCCTTATTATTATTATTCTCTTGATGGGTCTTGATCAGGATGGTAGTAACTCAGGCCTTCAGCTTATTCTAGGATTAGCTTTGACTCTTACACCGCAAGACACCCACAAGGTGGATGATGTTAGGCCAAGCCCAACGCCAAGGAAGGCTTATTATGAGGCTGAACCATCGTTAACGTTGGGTCTGTCCGGTGAGAGTTACCCTCATGCGCAGCAAGTGGTGAAAAATAATAAGATGGATATAATAGAGCACAGTAATAATAAAGTTTATTACTGTGAGGACCCTCTTGATCATTTGTCTACACAGACTTCACCTCACACTCACAGCGCTGTTTCCTCCTTCTCCAGTGGCAGGGTCAAGAGGGAGAGGGATCTCAGTAGTGAAGAAATGGAGGCAGCAGAGATAGAGAGGGTTTCTTCACGAGCCAGCGATGAAGATGAAGAAGGAACCACTACCAGGAAGAAACTCAGACTTACCAAAGAACAATCTGCTATGCTTGAGGAAAGCTTCAAACAGCACAGCACTCTCAATCCTGTAAGTAATCATAATCTCTCTCTTTCTCTCTTCATTTTAAATCACTAACATGTTTCATAAATCATTTCAACTATTCATTTTTAGATTCAATTTTACTCAACTATAAATACATAAATTTTAATTATAATCACGTGTGTACATTTTTTAACTTAACTAGCAAATATAAGATCCAATTATGGTTTTTTCTTTTAATTAATAAAATATAATTATGATTAACATTGTTTCCTTGGATTGGATTTACAGAAACAGAAGCAGGCTTTAGCGAAGCAGTTAAATCTACGGCCTCGACAAGTTGAGGTGTGGTTCCAGAATCGGAGAGCCAGGTACATATTTTTCACTCATTAAATTAAACTCAACCGTACTCTAATAACCAAAAGCACTAGAGCCAAAGAAATATTACAGCATGTTCGGTTTGCATTTTCATTCTCCTGTTTCCGTTTTATGTTTTTATTTTATTTTTTACTTTTTGAAATTTTACAAAGGAAAAACTGAAAATGCTGGAAATAGAAATTTTTTATTTCCAGTTTTTTTATTGTAAAATTTCATAAAACTGAAAACAGTAAACGAAAACAGGAAATAAAAATGCAAACCAAATAGACCATTATCTATACATGTATATACGTATGTATATAGGAACAGACGTATAGATACATACATGTATATATGTTGGTGAGTGGTAATTAAGATTTATGGTTTTGGATTTTGTGTTGCAGAACAAAGCTGAAGCAGACGGAGGTGGACTGTGAGTTTCTAAAGAAATGCTGTGAAACGTTGACAGATGAGAACAGGAGGCTACAGAAGGAGCTGCAAGAGCTGAAGGCACTGAAATTATCACAGCCTTTGTATATGCCTATGCCTGCGGCAACTCTCACCATGTGTCCTTCTTGTGAGAGGCTTGGTGGTGTCAACGGTGGTGCTTCTAATAAAACCTCATTCTCCATCGCTCCCAAGCCTCACTTCTTCAACCCCTTCACCAATCCTTCTGCAGCATGTTGATCGTTATTAGGTTTTCACTTTTCAGGACCACAATTAAAAAAAGGAGAAAAAGAAAAAGCACAAGAGTTCTCCCACAACCATTGTATTTTTTCGGTTGAGGGATACGTCATGTGAACTACAGCTAGTGAAAGTAAGGGTTAAGGGTACTGTAATTAATTAATACTGTAGAAATTAATTAGTAACAGCTGATCAAAATTACTTTTTACCTTTTCCTTTATTGTATGTTTATAAATCGTTATAGAAAGACATCCATCTATGAAGAAATAACTATTTTTTTATTGTTCAATTTTGTAATTCTTATAGTCTGTATAATATTTATATACATGTGTGTGTTAACATTTTGTTCCAAATCATAATTATCAACCGATTGGTTCAAGTGGTACATGTTTGTTTCTTATTCGAGTTTTGTGAATAGAAAAAATCTCCGCTGGGAGCCCCACCATAATACGAATGTTGCTGGCTCAAATGAGATTGTTTCCGGTAGAGGATACTTGTTCTTAAACCAAAATCCTAATTATATCTCACTAGAAAAATAAAAAATAGAATAATAATTTTATTATCAAAACTAAAAATAATTTAATAATTAATACTAAAAAACATAACATAAAAATAAAAATATTTTTTTAAAATAAACTAAATCATTTATTTTTGTGAAATAGGGAAAGGCTTCTTTCTACATGTAACAAAGAAGAATTTGAATGCAGTATATCTAAGTGTTCGTTTCGTTTACAGTTGAGTGGAATTGATTCTGAGAATTAATGGTTGAGACGGATGATACACGTTTTACGAAGCATGTTGAACAAAAATAATTTAAAATCAATTCTATAAAATCATCATAGTTTTTTATTTTTACAACGCCAAATCAAACAGCCTACTACATAAAAAATGATATCTAGCTATCTCGAACAGTTAAGCTCGATCTCTTCAAAATTAATTAATTTAATTATCAATAATTTTTTGAAAAACATTAATATTTCCTTTCATTCGTGACTTGACTCGCTCTAATTATATTGTAGTATTCTTGAAGGGAAGCAGAAAATTAACAGTATTCCACCTAAAAGGGAGAAACAATCAATCATGTATACATATATATAGCCTCTTCCTAATAATTTAATGGGTGTGGGGGAGGAGGCAGGTATATATAGTCTATATAATTATATATATCTTCAGTTAGATTGGAGGTTATTATTAAGTTAGAGGGAAGTTAGCTCACGTGTTTCTGTCTGTAAATCAGTTGCTAAAAGAGAGAGAGAAAGAGAAGGCGATGATTAAGCTTGTGTAGAAAGAAATTAAAGAATGGATGAAAAAACAAGGTTGAGAAAAATAGAGGGAGAGATAGATGATAGAGTGTATGTGCCTACACTACATGTACATGGTGCCGTCTCGTGATATGCTTTACCTTTAAGGTGACCCGTGGGTCACACCTCCACGTGAAGACCCAATGGGTCTCTCTCTCTCTCTCTATCAACATGGGATTTCATTTTCCTTCAAGGTCAGCCCTTCAATCTTTTTCCTTTCTCCCACTCCTTTTTGCTTAAGATTGCCCCAAACCCATATATGATAAATTATAATTAAAAATAATAATAATAATAATGAGTAGTGCCCTTAAAAAATTAATAAATTTTAAATAAATTAAAATTTATAACACATAATATTGTTTTAAGTTTTTTCTATTTTCTAATTCAAGCAAACTCATTTCTTTAATTTGTCATTTTTTTTTATCCAGAAAAAGCCTCAAATTGCTCCTGATCACGAAATGAACGGTGAAGATATTGTGTCCATGCTATATACGTTCTAGCCACGCTATAATGATTGGAATTGGACCCTTGAACATTTGAAATATGAGACTGGACCACCATGCATCCTAACATATCTAACTTTATATATCACTGATTGTTACAGCAAAAGAAAATCAATTTATGTAGATTATATTGATTTATATTTAGAATATATTGAATTCCACTCATCAATCATAAAGGGGTGGACCAATAATATGATCATGAGAGGGACTTTCCCGGAAAAGGGGACAACTAATTCCTGGAAACTAGTTATGAGAGTACTATCCTCCTCATCATTTCGTAACACCATTGCTAACCATCACCATCATAATCACAACCCCCAAAACACCCCTTGTACCCCAACTCCACGAATATCTCACTGGAGGAGGACCCAAAGAGTGTGAAAGCTATATATGTAAAAATATAGAAATTTCTACTTGAGTAGTTTTGCTCGTAGGTAGTTGTAACTTGTAAACCAAGTATTATAAAGACTTGAATTAGTCAGAAGTCAATTTGTTTATTTGATCGTCAATCCGACCAAGACAATTTACAAAAAAAAAACTAAAATAAAAATAGTTTAAGAAAAGTATGTTGATTTCTTTTTTTTTTTTCGGTATTTATCCGATCGATTCACACTACATTATAACTAAATTTGATGGCGAAATGAAGCATCGTTTATGTTGCCTACCCCTAGCTAGCGTGATAAAGCAGCAATTTTATCTCAATTAAAAAGAAAATGAAAGTGAAAGCGAAACATGCATAATATAGCTATATAACATACTATTACTAAGTCTATATTTCTAAAGTTAAAAATAGTTATAAAAAGATATATAGTTCTTGTGATGAAAAGAACTGTTGGATGTTTCATTCACCTCTTGTGATCGATATGTTGATACGTGTGCGCACACGTAATTAATAATCTTTGCTGAGTCCCATACTAAGCCAAAGACATATGTCTTGTGCTGGGTACTTTGTCGGCCTGTAAATGGATTCATTATTTCGATCAACAATAATAATACTTGGTTTTATTTATTATTGTGCAATCGTTGATGGAAAGCAATATGGGTGTGCTCTCATCATCTTAATTCAGTTCCTAAGTTTTCTTTGAAAACACTCAACTCAATCATCAGTTAAGAGGCTATAAAATAATACGGTTTTGCAAATACAAATTCAGCCAGTACACACACATATATAAATAGCTATCTCAAACGTGGAATAGTTGTCACATATATTACCTAACTTACAAACATAGATGTTTTCTTGACTTCAACCACCACAACTATTACTTTATGATAAATTGATGGATGTAACAAACTCAATTACGTGAGATATTTGTATCATTTCCTCCATTGTTTTACTAATTGCAAAGAAAAGATGGGAAAAAAAGTGGAGAAAACAACTTTAATTTGCCGGAATTTCAATTGTGAATTACGGAAGAAAAAGGTTCTCTTTTGGAATGGTTTAGCGCCTTCTTACCGGGCATTAGGAAATTAATTCATGCATATTGACATATAAACAAGAGAAAAATAAAAGAGGACCATTTCCTCACTCAATATATAGAAGAAAAAAAACATCAACTGAGTTTTACTGTGCTTGATAAAAATAAAATGGAAGACTAAGTCATGATAAGATGTGTCTATTAAACAAAAAAAATTATAATGAGTAATAATAGGTCCACACCCTAACAATGTTATCACATGCATTTTACACCCTTTTATCCCTTTTTACATCACTTAATCATCTATCATATTTATAACTCTCTCTCTTATATAATATGGACCTGAATAAATTAATCAATTTTCAATTAAAATTAATAACTACTAAAATGTGCCATCTTACCAAACACATTCGAAATGATTTAACAAATTTTTTAGCTACTAGTTTCAGATTTCAGGTAACTGAAATGTCATGTTAAACACAATCTTTATAATTATAATTTCGATCCTTTTACAGTTTTACTTCAATTTTATAAATTGATTTCCTTGTATTTATTTTATTTTTGTCATTAATTTATAGAGCAAAATCTTTAACGGTGTGTTTGATGGAGAAATTTAAAATTTCCAAAATTTTAATAGAAAATGTTGAGTGAGTTGTAAGTGTGAAAGACATTGTAAATGATTATCTAAAAAATTAAACATAACATAAAAATGTTAAAATTTTCTCTTAATATATGATATTTAAAATTTCTTTTATTCATCATAAAAATTCATTATTTCTTTCACTTTTTTAACATATGAAATTTAGAATTTTCAAATTAGTATATCCGGTAAAAAAATAAGAAAATTTTGGAGTACTTTAAATATAATTCATGGCATTGAAATTAATGCCGCAACCAATATATATTGATGACGTAGGAAAGACAATTGCTATAGTCACTAAAACAACAAAAATTGAAGGGACATCTTGACGTAGAGAAGGAAGATACTGGTCATATGGTGGAGAGTAGATTCATGAAAGGAAATTAACAGAGCTCATAATTAATATAGTTACCTCTTCCTTTCCGCATAATTCCATTCCATTCAAATAGTGATGGAAATTAAGGGTACGATTAAGATGGTTTTGGGATTAGAGAGAGGTCCAACCGTCCAAGTGCCATGAGAATTATAATAAACCTGTGTGACTCATGGCGTAAAGATTCAAACAATGAATAGGGGTATCATACATATATAATAAGTGGATATATATACCAATATAACAATGGGCCATGATCAAATTCAGTACACCCAGATGGCAACTTTAACATAGTTGCCCTGCCATTAACATGGACAGATGTATTATCTATTTGGACAAAGAAAAATTGGGAAATAAATTCAAATACTGCAGCAGAGAATAGAAATTAGAATGGAAAGCAATGCGCTTGCCACAATGAAGTAACAGCAGTTTAAGCAGACACGGGAAAGGGACGACTCTCTCGAAGTCTCAAATATTGCATAAACTTGACGAAATGGATGCCTCAAACATATATAGAATTATTGCCTAATATGGAGCCAATCAGTAATACATATTATTACGTCAAAAAAAAAAGTAACATATATATTAATAATTATTTTTTTTATTAACCACATACAGTCCAAGTTAACATCCTATTACTAAGGGCAATTTGTTATGATCAATCTTACATTCAATGGAATAAAACATTCATGGTATTACTTAAGCCGTATGAGACTCTCCCACCCAATAGATTAGTCTTTTGGGTTTTAAGTCATAACAATTGGTGTTTTCATTATGGAAAAATCAACCTATAGACTGAATTAAGGTGTTAAAAAACTGAAACTTGATAGGTTAGTGATACCTATATATAGGTTGGATTAAGGTGAAAAACAGACTGAACACTAGTAGGTGAGTGGAGTCGATCGAAAAAAAAAAGTGTAGAAAATCGAAACCTCATAGGTTAGTGAAAATCGCCGTGGACGTCGTTATGAGTCTCAAATTGAGTGGAATAAAACAATCATTGTGATACTTAAGTCATGAGGTCCTCCCACCTAATGGGTTGATCTTTTAGGTTGGGCTCTCCTCATGAGTCATAACAATTGGTGCTTTCGTTGAGAATTGGACTACGGAAAGAGCTATCTATAGGCTGGATTGAAGTGTAAAAATAACTGAATGATGATAGATTGAAATATTCACTTCTAACTTTTAATTAAGGTCTTGTTTTTTTTTCCTTAAGATGAGTCCCTTTACTATTATTTAATATATTTTTAAATTATTAATCATTTTAATTTTTTATGTTAAAAATTTCTCTTTTTATTAATTGAATTCTTCATACTTTTAAAATTGATTTTTTTTATTTTTTTTATATGCTCATTGAATTACATCTACCTTGAAGTCAGTTTTGGTTAGATAAATGGGTGGGGTCTGATTCTTTGGCAAACCGATTTAATAGATTGTACCAAGTAGATGCTAATAAAAAGGTTTCAATAGCTAATATGGTTGTCTGGAGGGAGGGAGAGATTGTTTGGAAGTGGAGGTGGAGAAAAGGACTATTTGAATATTGGGAGAAATAGATACTCAACATGATAGAGGCTGAATTGAGTCTTTTTAATTTAAAAGAAAATGTTGAAGATTCTTGGAGGTTGCACTACAACAATTTTGGGATATTAGAGCACTGTCTTTAGGGCGCTCCCGTGTTAGGTAGTGTCCACAATGATCGTTTTAAATAGAGGGCGCTCCAAAATTTGGGCGGGAGCGCCCTGTAAAGCTGAAATAGAGGGCGCTCCGTCTGACCGCCCTCGTACACAAGGAATTTTTTTATTTCCCTGTAATAGAGGGCGCTCCTGGGAGCGCCCTCCTTTCATTTTTCTTTTATTTATATTTTTTTTTATGTCTGAAATAGAGGGCGCTCCAAAGAGCGCCCTGGTTTATTTTTATTTTTTTTTTATTTTTGTGAAATAGAGGGCGCTCCTGTGTGCGCCCTCCTTTCTTTTTTCTTTTATTTAATATTTTTTCCCTCTAAAATAGAGGGCGCTCCAGGGAGCGCCCTATTTGACTACTTTCAAGGGCGCTCCCAGTGAGCGCCCTTGTTACCTGGGTGATTTTTTTCTGATGGAAAGAAGGCGCTCCTGAGCGCCCTTGTAGGTGGTAATAGAGGGCGCTCCACTGGAGCGCCCTGTTTGCTGTTATAAATTATCAAATACACTTAATTTTTTTCAGTTCCAGAATTTTGAAAGGCCCGCGCGAGAGCTTCTCTTCCATTTTCCTTCTCCCTTTCGGCCGTGAGCTTCCATAGCTTCCCCTTTTCCTTCTTCCTCCTTCTCCTTCCCCTTCCCTTCTCTTTTCCTTCTCCTTCTTCCTCCTTCTCCTTCCCTTTCGCGACAGTGAAGCTTCTCCCGTTCCGGTCTCCATCCCTTGCTCGTTTTCGTCGTTCGCCCTCCGTGAGCCGCCGCGTCGTTCGTGAGGCAACGTCGCGTCGTCCGTGAGCAGCCGCCGCGTCGTCCGCGTCTCCTCCGAGCAGCCTCAGCGCCGCCGTGAAGGAGGTGGTAGGGTAAGTGAACCCTAAACCTTACTACTGTTTTTTTGTTAACATGTTGCTGAAGCTTTTTTCTTCTACACAGCTCATTTTTTCTGTTGCACCATGCCTTCTACAATTGTGTTTTTTTTCTGTTAATGTACACTTTTTTTGCCACATGCACCATATGTTTATGCACTTGTATGTTAGTATTTTTTTCAATTAGTTAGAATAGGAATATTAATATTTTTAAAATAATTAGGATTATTATGTAAATACTAATTTTGTTATATTGGATTATTATGTAAATATTTGAACAAATTGAAACTTGTACGTGTAGTTTAGTGATTATTTGAGCTTAATAACTATTATATTAGATTTAGTAATGTTATATAAATATATATTACTCATATTGATCTCTTTTGGACTGGTATAGCTGGTGGTTTAGAGTTAAAATTATTTTTCCTTAATTTGGGAATGTTAAAGAAATAGATGAAATGCTGCTCAAATTTTTAGGACTAATAATTTTTATTACAAGCGAGTATATTTTTTGACTTGTCTTTTTTTCTTAAAGGTATTTTTTCCTGGGGTTAGTTATAATTCAACACTGCTGATTGATGATTGACTTTAATCAGGTATATCCTTTATCATATTATCCTTTTTCTGTCAACTATAATTATTAGGTTATTTGTATGAACATGCATTAACCTTAGTTTCCTGTTTAAGAATAAATTGTATATTATGACTGACATAATATACAATTTATTCTTAAGTTGTCCATAGCTGTACAGTTGTTTGATAAATTGGGAAATGTTGAATAAACAAAGTAAACTATGTCAAAAAAAAATTGTTTAGAAGACTTATAGTTGTTAAGCATATAAATGAGAGTAAACTATGTCATGTGTTTTGGTTAATTCTATATAGTTGTATAGGTACTTCATACTTTCACCACTAAGTTATATCTTGCATAGGAAACTATTCATATTATGACAAGTTTGAATTCTTATTTCAAGTTGATATGTGTGTTGTTTATTAAGTGTTGTTCATAGTATGACTAAGTGTTTAAATTTTAAGGAATTAATATGCATGATTTTGGATTAAGCCATTGGGATCAGACTGAAATAAATATGCAGGTTAATATACATTAAAAAAAGAGAAAATGAAAAAAAAAAGAGGGCGCTCCAAGGAGCGCCCTTGTTTTGAACAAAAAAAACACAAGGAGGGCGCTCCTAGGAGCGCCCTTGTTGTGGAACAAAGAAAAAAAACAAAAAGAGGGCGCTCCATTGTGCGCTCTATTAGTCTGCACGGGAGCGCCCTCTTTTGCCTTCTATCAGGGCGCTCCAGTGAGCGTCCTCGTTTTGTTGACCAAACAAGAGCAGATTCTATTAGTGCGCACGAGAGCGCCCTCTAGGGCTGCACGGGAGCGCCCTCTAAGGCCTTTTTTGACATAGTGTTGGAGGTAATTTAGAAGGTACTTATACAGTAAAATCAGCTTATAATGTAATTCAGAATGACAGATTTTCAAATATGTTGATGGTTTTCAATGGATTTGGACAAAGGTGGTTCCAACTAAGGTTTCAGTTTTTGTTTGGCGACTCTTACTGAACAAACTACCTTCGAAACAAAAATTGGTGAGAAGGGGAGTATCGCAGCAGTCCCAAGCGGAATATTCGTAATATTTCTATTGAATCCACATCTCATTTATTTTTTGAATGCAAAACTGCATTTTAATTACCTCTGGATGGAGTGCTTTCATTGGCATGGACTGAATACAACTATTCACACCAATAGCCTAGCAAATCTGGAGCAATTCGCAGGTCTATCTTATTGTTCAGGTAAGGAAAAGGATATCTGGTTCACAATTGGGCTATCAATAGTATGGACAATCTGGCTTGCTAGAAATGAGCTTATTTTCAATTCCAATTCCTTAATTGTTTGTGATATGTTAGAATTGGTTAAATTACACTATGGAGATGGTTACGGGCAAGACACAGATCCTTCACCTATGACTTTGTGGCTTGGTCGCAAAATCCTGCAGCAAGTGCTACTTAACATTTGTCATAATTATGGTCTGTATGGAATAATTAGGATGCTACTTTCCTTTCGGTTTTATGATGCACTTTTGCTTGTATTAATCTGAATGTTCAAATATTATTGGTTGCCTATGGGTTTAAAGGCTCTTTAGCAGGGTGTCATGTGCTCTTTAGCAGGCTGTTGGGTTGCAAGCCTGTGTTCTCTTGTATTGTCATTGGGTAGCTTTTGGCGCCTAATTGGCTGGTTTTCCCTTTTTTTTTTGTGTTGTAATGGGTTAGAATACCCCTTCTAATCCCTTTAATTCAAATTTTGCTTAGAAAAAAAAAAATTGAAATCTTCATACTTTTAAAATAATTCACTCATATTTTTTTGGTGTACTAATTCACTCTGATATAATGGATTGAAATGATCTCTTCTTTAAAGTGAGATTATCTCTTTCCCAATTTTGTTTAATTAATTTCTTATGTATTTAGTTATTTATTTATTATTTATCAGCTCCATCACATATAAAATTTTCATGAATAAAATTATGCAGATGTCTGCCAAATTAAATATCAAATACTTTCACGTTGTCAATATTAATATATTAAATTATAATAATTTGACTTGGAAGTAGTTAAATCTCTTAGTCTACTTAGTTTCTAAATATGATATATATATATATATATATATGTCATTATTATATTTTAAATTTTAAATTTTAATTTCAGTTGAATAAATTGTGCATATATTTTCTTACAATTTTAAATGATTTTTCTTTTAATATAAATATAAGTTTATAGATTTTATCTAAACTGCATATGTATATTTTTTATAATTCTAATTTCATTTATTTTTATAATTATTTTAATTTAAAAATCATTTATGAGTTACTTGAACAGTTTTTTTTTGGGACAAAGGGTACTTTTTTTTGCATCACCAAGTATCACGGGTCTTTTTTTTTTGGTCTAAGTATCACGGGTCTTATATTAGATGACATTGACAGCATCCCATGTTGGTGTTAATGTGACATGGTTAGTGGGAACTGGGATTATTCTTCGTTGGTCAAAGGGACTATTCTTCGTTTATTCTAAGACACTACACAGTGCCCATATTCAGCCCAAACGATTGCATGCGGTTGGCCCAAAACGTGTAATCACAAATTGGATATTGGTCTGATCCTAACATGCATTGTGAAAATAAATTAAATTTTGGGTAAAATATGTTTTTGGTCCCTGTAAAATTAGCGAGTTTCACTTTTAGTTCTTATAAAAAAAATTTGTTAAAGCATCCTCCCAAAAAATTTTTTTGCAATCAATCCCTCCCCATAATTAGCGTGTGTCAGGTGCTGATGTGGCACGTTTTCATCGTCCTACATGTCAATTATTAATTTCTGGCGGTCTTAAACCGTCAAAAAATTAACTTTGGGCGCCAACCCCCACCATCTTTCTCCACTCCCTCTTCTCCCCTTCCCCAAAAACCACCCACTCCTTCTTCTCCCCCATCGCTGTAACGCACCCCACCCTTCTTTCCCCCTCCAACCAGTGGGGCACTAGTCAACAAATTGGATTGTACACTTGGCAATGAATCCAATTACTTTTTTTGTTTATCTTTGCCGAGCACAAATGTGTAGTTGATCTGCAACAGTGAACGAATTTTACATTATATAAACATAAACTGTTAGACAAGCGGCCTCAAATAACTTAAGAGAGGGGGGGTGAATTAAGTTACTCCAATTTTCTCTAATCTCTTTTATCTTTCTTCTTTTGTATTTTACTATACTTAAAACAATTCTTTTATAATGTAATATGAATGCAAACTCCTAACTTCTCAATGTATAATAAATTAACAATCACAATAAACAAGTAAAAAGTTAAGGGAAGAAGAAGTGCAAACTCGATTTATACTGGTTCGGCCAACCCCTTGCCTACGTCCAGTCCTCAAGTAACCCACTTGAGAATTCCACTATTCTTGTAAAATCCTTTACAAGAGATGAACACTCACACACCTTGGAACCCCTTCCCTTGTGTTAAGTTTCACCCACAAACCACGAGAGGCACCCTCTCTTAATCACACAGTATGAGAAGAAATTGTTTGAACAATATGAACTCTCTTTTAGAGTAGATAATACAACTTGAAGTTCCTATAAGAATCCTTAATAATTTGCAAGTGTTTTTGCCAAAATGATTCTTAAAATGATTTTTCACTTTTGTTGTTTCACATTGTGCAATACGCTGATTTTTCGCAACTAAGACACATATTTATAATAAAGTAGTTGAATCATTGTAACTCTTGATAAGGAATCATGTCTCTTCAAGATTTTCAGAAAAATCACGCTGGTAATCGATTACAAGAAAGTGGTAATCGATTACACACTTAAAAATTCAACCAGTTTCTGAACCGTTGTGACTGAAATTTGATTTTCGAACTTTCTGCACTCTGGTAATCGATTACCAGTTCAAAAACTTTCAAATTTAAATCTCATAACTTTTGGTAATCGATTACACCTATGTGGTAATCGATTACCAGTTCAAAAATTGTTTTTAAACTGATTTTACCTTAGAAAAACATTTTACTTATATTTTATTTTCAAGGCCAAATAACTTGCAAAGTCTAGAATTCTTTTAACACTTTAACTAACTAGACTAATACTTATCTAACATCACTTGTAGTCTTGATCTTGCATTGACCTTCCTCCTTGCTCTTTTTCTTTCTTTTGCCAAATTCTTTTTTTCAATCTTGTGAACTCATTTTCTTTCCATTGGCATCATCAAAACCTGCATATAATATATCTACAAGTATATGCATCTACATAAACTTGAGTAAGAAATTGAACACCCTATTTGTTATGTAATCAAATCAAAGTACATCACAGAAGATCTATTCCCCTGCTTCAACTTAGTTGAAATTGATTATGCTTGTAATAAGGGAAATTGCAAGTGATGTAAATCTTTTATTACCTTTACTTCCCAGATGTAAACATCAATGTGGCAAAGGTCTTCAATCGCACTTCACCTAGGTGGCGCCACCTCCACTTCTTCAATCACCAGTGATTTCCCTGCCTCCCATGCAACGACAACTAGCACATTTCCAAATCACAAATAGCGTATTTGAACCATCGTTTATGATGGCCAAGTGTGGTCCGCGCCAATTTGTTGACTGGTGCCCCACTGGTTGGAAGGAGAAAGAGGGGTGGGGTGGGTTACAGCGATGGGGGAGAAGAAGGAGTGGGTGGTTTAGTTTTTGGGGAAGGGGAGAAGAGAGAGTGGAGAAAAATGGTGGGGGTTTTGTGGGGCCCAAAGTCAATTTTTTGGCGTTTTAAGACCGCCAGAAATTAATAATTGACATGTAGCGCGATGAAAACGTGCCACATCAACACCTGACACACGCTAATTATGGGGAAAGACTAATTGCAAAAAAAAAAATTGGGAGGATGTTTTAACAATGTTTTTTATAAGGACTAAAAGTAAAACTCGCTAATTTTACAGGGACCAAAAATATATTTTACCCTTAAATTTTTTATTCAAGAGTGCCCATGTTGGCGTATATAGTTTCCTAAAATTATATAATTTCCCCCTAAAACTTATTCCCTATTAATCTTTTTTTTATATAAATGGAGGGGCTAAATAGCCCAAAAGAAAACTACATAACTAAACGAGGCAAAAAAGCACCTCTACAATCATCCCTAATAATATCAACTAATGAGCTAGGAACACTTGGGAGCTCATGAAGCCCCAAGGGAAAATCATGTCCCATACTAGCTAGGAAATCAGTTGATCTATTCCCTTCTCTATATGTGTGACATAAAGAGATTGACCAATCCCAAGCAAGGGCTTCCGTAATATCCCTAACAATGCTAAAACAATGGTGAGTATTTGAACAACCCTTTCTAAGATGGTCAAGAGCTACCTTAGAGTCAAGCTCAACAAATAACTTCCTAATATTACATTGTCTAGCAATTTTGAGACCAAAGAGGAGGGCCCATAGCTCATCTTTTATAGTTGTGCAGATGCCAATTTTAGCAGTAAATCCATGCAAATAGCTGCCGTTTTCCTTGCGAATCAAGTCACCATCACCAGCACCCATAGAGTTATTTAACATTGAACCATCAACATTGAGCTTCAACCAGCCTTCAGGAGGGGGATTCCAAGCAATATTCTCCTCATGTCTACTAATTTGGATCTTGGCATTAGTATAGTGGGTTAAACTGGATTGCATTTCTGTAGCATAAGCCTTAGCTTTCAGGACTAGAGAATCAAGCTCAGATTTTTGTCTGAAAACCAAGCTATTTCTATCATTCCAAAGCATCCAGAGAATGATAGGGAAAATAGACTTCCAATCAAAGCCGAGACTGTTGTTAGACACATCTTCCAGGAGATTCATTTTCATCCAAGCTTTAATTGATTCCACATGTCCATAACAATAGGACAATCTTTAAGGGCATGCATGATAGATTCAGGTTGATCAAGACATTTGCAGCAAGAAGTATCATGAGATATACCTTTGTTGAATCTTTCTTCATTTGTTGGAAGTTTCCCATGAATGCACTTCCAAAAAGAAAACATTGAATTTTGGGAGTCCCTTTCCACTTCCACACATGCTGGCAAACAGTTGTGTCAACATCAGAGTCATACTAAGGGCCAAGTTTTTCATACAATGACTTCATTTTGAAATCTCCATCAGAAGAATCTGCCCATATGGGAGTATCATCATCCAAGGAGTCTCTAGGGGGGATACTGCATAAAGTCTTGAGGTAATCTCAGAAGGAAGGCCACCCTGGAGATTATCAAGGTTCCAAACTCCATTAACAGCAAAGTCAGACACAATGAGGAATTCTTGAAGGTCATCAACAAGTTGAGTGATATAATTAATTAGAGGATCCAGACCAGGACTGAAGGCATCCTTCCAGAACCTAGTGGTTTTACCATTACCAATATTCCATAAGACTCCAGCTTGGTCATGCTTCCGGGTACTAGTGATTCCTTTCCAAAGGTTAGACTCTCTATAACAATTAGTGATTAAGGGAATTCTGTTGTGACCACATTTATATTTAGCCCTGATAGCTTGGACCCAAAGAAGATGAGGTTGACTCAGAAGTCTCCAACCCAATTTCATCATATAAGCCTGGTTAACCACCTTAAGAGGCCTGAAACTAAGCCCTCCAAGATTCTTAGGTTGACAAATCTTCTTCCAGGAAATAAGATGAAGTTTACTATGCTCATTAGAAGAACCCCATATAAAGTTCCTGCATAATCTCTAAATTTCCTCACTAACACCAATAGGAAAAACACATGCTTACATAAGGTAATTGGGAATGCTAATGACAGCAGATTGAGCAAGAGTAATTCTCCCAGCCATTGACAAGGAATTTTCTTTCCACCTAGAAAGCTTCTCCCTCACTTTATCAATAAGATAAGCATATGTGTTTCTATTTGATCTACCATGAAGGATAGTGAACCCCAAGTAGGTACCCAGATCCTCAGCTTGATCAATGGAAAGGGAAGCAAAAATGTCTTGCTTAATATTCTGATTAGTATTTTTGGAGAAGAAAACTCTCTAGATTTATCTCTGTTTACCCTTTGACCTGAGACTTCACAGAAGTTATCCAACACTGAGTTGATCATAAGAGCTTGGTCAGGTGTAGCTTCAGCTATAAGGATGATGTCATCTATAAAGAGAAGATGAGAAATAGTAAGAGAACTCCTGCCAAAACAAAAACCCCTCCAAGCACCAGAGTTAACTTTATTGGAAATTAGATGATGCAGTCTATCCATACACATGACAAAATGGTAAGGTGATAAAGGATCACCTTTCCTTAAACCTCGAGAAGGAGAGAAAGATTCAGAATGGAAACCATGCCAATTCATCTGAGTGGTAGAAGTACCAATGCAATTAGCTATGATATTAATTAATTGATCAGGCAAACCAATTTTTTTATAGTGTCAATAAGAAAATACCATTTCATTCTATCATAGGATTTAGCCATATCAATTTTAAGAATCATATAGCCTTTTTTCCCATTTAGATAACGAAGAGAGTGAACCAACTCTTGCAAAATAATTACATTATCAATTCCCTGCCTACCTTTGACAAAGGAACATTGATTAGGGCCAATAATAAGGGGCATTATATCACAAAGTCTATTGGCAATTATCTTTGATAAAATTTTATAGCTAACATTACAAAGGGATATAGGACTAAACTAAGTTACATTTATAGGAGATTCAACTTTAGGGATAAGAGAGATAAGAGTCTTGTTAATGTCAGAAATCAAAAGAGGATTAGACCAAACCTGATGGATTAAGTTAACCACAATGGATTCCATGATATCCCACTGACTTATATAGAAAAGGGCATGGATACCATCAGGGCTAGGGGCCTTGAAATTACCTATACTGAAAATAGCAGTTTTAATTTCATCAATAGAAGGAGAAAGAGAGCAATTAAATATCACCTCAGGGGTGAGAGGAGGGAAACTGTGATCACTCACATCAATAGCCTGGCTAACAGAATTATCAGTATACAAGGCTTTAAGAAAATCCAGCATAAGTTTCTCCAATTGAGTATCATCATAAATCCAATTCTGGTTCTCATCTTGAAGAGAAACAATTCTGTTTCTGGTTCTTCTCATCACAGTAGCTTGGTGAAAAAAGTGAGTGTTTCTATCCCCTAGATTAAGCTAATTAACCCTGGATTGATGAAGCCAATATTCTTCTTCTCTAGCAAGGATGGATTGATAATCAGACCAAAGGTCCTTTCTCAGATTTGAAAGGAATGGATTGGGACCATCCCTGAGCTTTCTATCAATGCCCTCCAACCCAAGAAAAATAGTCTTCTTTTGATGAAAAATGTTACCAAAAATAGTTTTATTCCAAGAGGTCAAATGGGTCTGGAAATCATCAAGGTTCTGGTTCCACTGTTTATTGGGGTCCCAAAATTTCTTAACCTGTCTTTCAAAATCCTTATGAGAAAGCCAACAAGCAAGAAATTTAAAAGGCTTCTGGATCAAGGGTTGAGGATTATTAGAATCCAACTTCATCCAGATGCCACAAGTTCATTAAGAGCACAGTTATCAAGACAATTAGCAAAAGCTTTCATAGATCTCCTATTCACCCCATCACCACCAACCTTTTCAAAATCATAGAGGATAGAGTTGAAATCTCCTATCACACACCAAGGCTCCACAATGGTAGAACCAAAAGAAGATAAATCCTCCCAAAGAACATCCCTGGAATACTCATTAGGGCTAGCATAACAAATAGTGAGAATCCAATTAATACCACTCACATTAACCATGTTTAGATGAATGCATTGAGAAGATGTTTTAATGACTTTCACGGTGATGTCTTCAGTCTTCCATAAACACCAGATACCCCCAGAAAAGCCATGGGCCTCTACTCTCACACTACCAGAAAACCCAATACCTTTAATGGCTTTATCAGCTTTAGGACCACTAATTCTAGGCTCCAGTAGAGCCACAAAATTCAGATGATACATCCTACTTAAGTCCCTAATTAAATAAGGAAATCTTTTTGCACCCGCCCCTCTACAATTCCAACACAATAAATTCATAAAGATAGATTAGAAGAGTTGCAACTAGGCATATCATCACTTTTAGGAATGATCTTGTCTTGACCATCAAGATTATTAGCATCAACATCAGTTACATTACAATCAGGAGGCTTGTCCAGATCAAAGTGACCCATATATCCCTGGATACCAGTTGAAGAATTGCCATATAAGGTTTCCAAAACTGATTCTTTTAAAGGCTGAAAAGATCACCAACATAGTCTCTTTTAGAATGGGCCTCCTATCTCATTTGGTTGTATCTGCTCATCATAGCCAATATCTCCTTCTCCCAATCCTCATTCTTATTTTTGATAACTTTGCTTTTATCAGAAGATGCATCTTTGGATGGAGAAACCTGTTGTGGTTGCTGTTTTGACTTAGTGGCTTAACTCAGCTTTTGTTGTTGATCCTTCTGATGAGGGATGGATTTCTTCTGAGGTAAAGGATTGGATTTCTATGATTTACTTGTGGTCTGGTGTGAAGTACTTGGTCCATTGGAATTTGTCTTAAGTTTCCTTGGATTAGAAGGCAACTTTCCTATTTCTAAGTTTGAATTCTTGTTGTCCTCAGGTGTGGTTTGTAACACATCAAATCTGGTAGAGTTTGCTTTTTGAGGGGGAAATTTAGTATCCATGTTGGTTTCTTGGGATGTATCATTAGATTGGGAATTAGGCTTGAATCTCTTCCTATGTGCTCTTTTAACCAACATCCATGGCCCAAAGATGGCTTCATCACTGACAATACCTGTTTGGAGATTGGTCATGTTCTGTTTCTTGCTCTTCAGACACACTTTGTTGGAGTGATCTTGAACTAGGTCTTCATCAACTTTCTGAGTAGAGGCATCTTCAATCTGGGGAGAAGTGCTTTCTGGATAAGGATTCTTGGAATCTGCTGTCACACCCTCTTGGTGAATTGATATTCTTTTGTCCAGGCAAGAATGACTCTTGTGCCCATATTTTCCACACTCATAGCAGATCATATGGAGCCCTTCATATTCTACTTTGAAGGTTGTTGAGAGATCTTGGCAAGCATACCAATATCGCAACAGTATAATAGTAAGAAAGGGTTTTTGTACCCACGAGGAACAGTACAAAATAAATTCTTAGTAACCAATCTAATTGAGTATATAAAGAGAAACTGTGAAATTTATTATTGTGATAATTAAGGAAATAACGCAGTAAGAAATTAAATCAAAAAGAGATATTTAAGGAAGATTTAAATGGAAACTAGGATTGATATGAAAATTAAATAAAGATTACAATAAGATAATAAAATAAAATAAAATATGAGACAAAGAGAAACAAGGATAAGATTGAGCAAATAAAGAGAAACTAGGATTGAACTTTGTCTATCGCACCCCTCTTGTATTTTGGAAATCAATGGTATCTAGGAATTCATAATTATAAATATTGAAGCCCAAATAAAATTCATTCATAAAGATTCCTCAAATATGAAATTCTTAGAATCAGTTCCCTAAACACAAATTCCTTGGTTGCCTAACAAATTGTTCTAGCTTTAAGATTAGTTGTTAATAGCTATCCATAAATTGAACCCTATTCCTAGGCATTCAACCTACCGAGTGTTTTTACCCAAATCAGAATTCAAGAGCCCTATTCCTAGACACTCAGGAACTCGCACCTGATTCACAAAACCGCTTCCCAGTGCATCCCATAAAATCATATCATAACTCTTCTACAAAGATGGAGGCTAAGCATTAAGAACAGAATAAAAACACCAATATTATAAAAATAGAAATTCCTAAATACAAAGAAAATTCCAAAATATCGTTGGAGATTGAATCGACTACGTAGCTGCTCGACGGCTCCGTACCCTCTGAATGAATAAAACTGACTGCCAAAAGTCCTATAAATACTGTCTGAAGGCCCGTTGGAACCCTATTTGTGGCCCGTTACAAATTAGGTTACGTTTCCTGCGCTCAGTGCGGGTGAAGCGTAGGAAACAGTATCTGGACAGACATTCACGCGCTCTGCCTGCGCTCAGCGCAGGTGGAGCACAGGAAACAACAACAACTCCCTCTGAATTTTCATCCTGTGGAGCTTGTTCTACACTGTTCCTGTCCTTGCTCATTGTCCTTTTGATGCTTCACTTGTACCTTAGCTTTTTATCTGTAAAAATCAACAGATTTTCCATTAAAATAGCATTAAATTCAAATTTAGCTTTAATAAATACAAAAACCACAAATTAAGCTAAAAAGGGTGGAATTGGGTTATAAATTCAACAATTCATTATCAATAAGTGTTGTAATTTATATGGAAATTTATGTAATTTTAACACTTATCAAAGGTGTGACCCAGAGCATTGAAGTAGGGAATCAATTGATCCCTTAAGTCAACTTCTATACAAATTCTAGCAAATCTACCGCTAATGTGAATGGAGGTAGTTTCATCAATCTTTAACATAGTTCCTAGCTGACTTCCAGCTCTCCACAGAAAGTGAGGGTTATAAAATTCAACAGGTAAATGAGGGATACGTACCCAAACCATAATTTTTTCAACATCATAGTCTTCTGGAGTGAAGAGAGGCCTCCATCTCTGCACCAGCAGGTAATGATTAGCTATCAGCCATGGCCCCTCATAGAGAGCATGTTTGTAGTCCCCTTCATCATAGAATCTAACAAGGAAAAAATCTTCAAATATGTCCATGATCCTGACATCACCTTTCTTGGCCCACAGGTGTTTCAATTTCATACTCATAAAATGGATACCAACACGTTTACCCATTAGGCGAACGATAAGGCTGAATTTCCATGAGTTGCACCATTTTTCATATTCCTCCAGTTCAACATTGACAGTTGCGTTCGGATTAAAAGGTGTGAGGGCATTTGGGAAGGAAGTGACGTCACAATTTTTTAATTGTTATCCTATGAGGGCGTTTGGGAAGAACCTCCCTTAT
This sequence comes from Sesbania bispinosa, assembly GCA_026901365.1. NCBI lineage: Eukaryota > Viridiplantae > Streptophyta > Magnoliopsida > Fabales > Fabaceae > Sesbania > Sesbania bispinosa. Next base: position 164,650 of record QLOH01000954.1, on the reverse strand, counting down.
ACTAACATGGTTTAGTGAGGGTGCTTTATTCCTAGAAATGTCTCAAAGGCCAGTATTTACAAAAAAATAGTGCCTCCAAAAGCTCTTTTCAAAGTTTAGAGTTTTTCAAATAGTGTGCCCTTGGAGCTTTTTGAAAATTTCGGTAGAGTATATCTTATTTTTTAAATTCCCTAAATTCATGAAAACAACTTATGTAAAAAATATATGAAAAATATTTATATTTTAATATAAAACAAGTATACAAAAATAAATAAAATCTAAATACTATTTAAAATATTATTCATAACATAAAAAAGGCGAGGAAGTACCAATGGTGGCAATGGCAGTAACGGGGTGTGGCTGGTGGTTAGACGATGGGTGTGACTTTGGTGGACCTGGCTTGGGGAAGAGAGGACGTTGCAAAATGATGAGGAAGAGAGAAAGTTGTGAGCTTTTGAAGAGGAGAAGAGAGATGGGGTAGAAATGAGTTTCGGTAAGAGAGATGAGAAGTGGTCGCGAGTTTAGTTAGAGTGATAGTGAACAATATAGTAAAGTGTAAGAGATAGTCACGAGAGGAAGAAGATTTAAGTGCAGGATTTTTTTTAAAACTTTAGCCTTATCACAAGGCCTCAATTTTTTTAAAAATAAAATACCATGTTCCCTCACAAGCCACCGATTTTTTTATATGTAAAAAGCCTTATATGGGTGCTTCCTTCTCGGAAGTGTCTTTACTGGTCAAACATTCCTTCTCGAAAGTTCCCTCATAGATCCTTATTTTTTTTAAAAAAAATAATAACTCTTTAAGGGAACTTCTTTTTGTTTGGGATAAAACCTTATATGTTTTAAAGTGGCGGTCTCTTAAGTTACTTGTTCAAAATGTCATACGTGTGAAAAGATGCTTATAAGAAGCATTAAGATAATGTTTTGGACACTTGTCACACATTCTAACCACCATGAACTCATAGCTTTATAAGCACAATGAGAACTCGAACGTTTATGATATGATCATACACCTCAAGAAAAATCTATGAGGAACTAGTTAGACTTGTTAGATATGAGATATCTAAGAAATTGTTTCAATGTAAATTTAAAAATGACAACCTTATCAGCGCTCATGTTCTTAATATGATTGAGTTCTTTAAGATCCTCAAAAGTTGAGTTTTTCCTTTTGACTAATAGTTGGCGAAATACTTGTCTTACAATCATTGTCGGATAAGTATAGTCAGTTTGTCATAGATTATAACATGATATAAATTGACAAACCTCTGCTAGACTAGCTTAGTATGTTAAGAACAACTAAGCATGATATTCATGAGGGAAGAACCATAATTATGGTTCAAGATAAGGGAGAGACAACACAGGAAGCCTAAGGGCAATGTGGTTAAGGAGAGTAGTTCCTTTGTGATGTGACTAGGCATTAAAAAAAGGAATTACTTAATGTATCTAAAGGAGTTTAAAAAGGAGAAGTGAGACTTCTACTTCATGCATTTTGTTATAGAATTCAATTTTCTATTTCTTTACCTTGAGTATTTGATACTTGATGAAGAAATAGAGCATTGACAATGGGAAAAATGGATATACATGTTCACGTGGGAGCAAGAGTTGTTGCCTTTGTTGTAGGACTTGTTATCTTTGCCCATTGGACTTGTTATTGAGATATAGAACTTATTTCTTACATGGACAAGAGAATTTTCAAAAGTTTGTTCGATTTATATAAATGATAATTTTATGTTCTCATTTCTAATAGTTTCATCTATAATGAAATATTTAAAGGTTCAAATCTAACGATAAGAACCTCGTTTACCTTTAGCATTGATGTTTAGGACACATAAATGAGAAATGCACTTCAAGATTTCATAAAGATGGATTCTTGGACTCATTTGATTTGGAATCATATGAGGTAAGCAAGTCTTGTTTATTTGAAAGATGACTAAGACCTTATTCTCAAATAAAAGTGAGAGGGGATGTAATCTTTTAGGCCTCTAAACACAATTGCTAGAAATAGGCTTTAGTACTTCATTACATTTATTGATAATTCCAATAAATGTGGGATTTGTGTATCTAATAGAACACGAAAAGCTGTAATTACCTACGGAAAGTAGAGATGAAATTAGAGATGGAATATCCGAGGTAGAGACGGAAGTAAATTTTTCTTCTTTAGAGACAGAATTTAGAGACAGAATAGTCCGTCTCAGTTTTATTCCGTCTCTAAGTCCGTCTCTAAATTGTTAAAACTATATTAGAGACTATCTTTAGAGAGAATTTTTCCGTGTCTGATATTTTCCGTCTCTAAGACCGTCTCTAAATCCCAAGTTAATAATATCAATAGTAATAATAATATTAGAGACAGAATATAGAGACAGAAATATGACTAGGATATATAATCCGTCTCTACGTACTATTTTTGAGACAAAGTGTAATTCCGTCTCTAATTTCCATCATGTTGCTCCCACTACAACTTACTCAAAAAGATTTAGGGTGTGTTTGACAAAACTAGCTGATAAGCTAGCTGGTAGCTGATAAGCTAGCTTCTAGCAGATAAGCTAGCTACTAGCTGATAAGCTCCGAGCTGATAAGCTAGCTTATTGAATGAGAAGTGTTTGGTAAAACTAGCTAATAAGCTAGTTAGTAAATGTAAAATGACATAAAAGGGCATAACTACATAAATTTTATTATATAAATTTTATTTGTTTTTTAAAAAAAAAATATTATTATATAATTATAATTTTATATTTTTTAAAAAATAATTAAATTCTTGTTAAACCTTTTAGTGATAAAATATTTAATTAAAAATTAAAATAAATAATAAAATTGATAAAATAAATAGTATATTATAAAAATAATTTCATAAAATAGTGAAGAGAAAATAATAATTTAATTAGTTCGTAATTTTTTAAATTACTTATTATATAGGTAATAATAGGTAAAAAGAAATTGGAAGATTTTTGTTACTAAAATTGAAAATAGATAATAATAGATAAAAAGAAATTAACAATAATAAAGGAAATGTATTAAAATATAAGGGGTAGTGATGGAAGAAAATTAAATAAGCTACAAGCTAGAAGCTAGAAGCTAGAAGCTAGGTGAAATAGCTTGTAGCTTATAAGCTAGAAGCTCCTAAAATAAGTTACTTTGAAGTACGTTACCAAACACTTTTATGTTGGTCAAACTAGCTTATAAACTAGTCAAATAAGCTAGTAGCTAGTTTATTGTACTTGTCAAAGTTTTTCTTTTCTTAGAATTGAGAAATGGAGGATTTGAGTTAGGGTTTCAACCGAGCTGCGTGCGGAATTTCATGAGCTTCATCGTCCTGCTTGTAACATCCCGAAATTTAGAAATTTAGAAATATAATTTAAAAACGTATAATTATATTTCAATAACGTTAGCGGTAAGAATAGAAGTTACATAATAATAATGACAAATATTAATATACCTGTATTTATGAGATAATAATGATATAATATTATAAATAATAAGAGAGACGTCAGATTATTAGGATCTTAATCAAATGTTATATTGAATATAATAATATTATTAAGGGATAAATCATAAGATTGCAAATAATATTAATTATTATAAATATAGTAATTGTTATATTAATAAAATAATGTCAGGATTAATAAGGACAATCTTAGGAGAGAGACATGGTTTAGTATTTTAAATTAAGATCAGATTTTAAAATAAGGATAATGAGATCACAAGGATTAAGGGTAAGATTCAATACAAATCTAGGATAAGATTTAATTATATAATTTGAATTTAAATTTGAATGTAGACGGATAAGGACTCTATAATATCCTAATTCCTAATGAATAAATAAAATAAAATAAGACTTATGAAGAAAATAATAATAATATCATTATATTATTATATTTCAGAAAAATATATTATTTAATTAAAAAGGGTAATGGGTGGGTAGGAGTAGGCCCAACTCAGTCAGATATTTAAATAGGGGGAGTGTTATCTGTGAAGTCTATAAATCAGTTTAAGTATTTAAACATGATTATAAGACTTAACATCCTTTAGTTTTAATGATTAACAAATAAGATTATATAAAGAACAAATAAGATCATATAAAGAACAAATTAGATTATATAAACAGGTTCTACTGAGAAAGGTATTGGTTTGTTAATTATGTTTCAGGATGGAATACTTTTTAGAAGAAGAAGAAGATTTTGTGAACAGAATCAGAATCAGAAGATCAGAATCAGAAGAACAAGAGTGCAGAATCTGAAGAAGAATAATCCTTAACAGAGTTGAAGCAACTAAAGAATAGAAGTGAAGACTTGAAGACTGTCTGAAGAAGTAAAGACTTGAAGACTGTCTGAAGAAGTGAAGACTAGAAGACTATCTGAAGAACTGAAGGCAAAAGATATGAAGAAGTACAGATTCAAATATACATCTGTCTGAAGAAATGAAGAAGAAGAAATACAAGAAGAAAAAGAAGATCAAAGAAGAAATGAAAAAGAAGCTGTCTGAAGCTGTCTAAAGTATTGAAGCTGTCTGAAGCATTGAAGCTGTCTGAAGTACGCAACATGTCTAAAGTATTGAAGCTGTCTTAAGTGTTGAAGCTGTCTGAAGAGCCAAGCCCGTCTGAAGACTGGAACCCGTCTGAAAATTGGAAGCCGTCTGAAGCTTTAGGAATGACGTGGCATCTTTGCTGAAACCTTGCGTGAAGACTTTTCTGAGTCTCTTCTGCTCGTACGTTTTGGAACACATTTTTGGCAAAGTCATAGAGACTTTTCCTGGTGCCTTTAAAGTTCATACACCACTGAGGAAATCTCTGCAAACGCAGCAACACAACAATTCCTGAAGCAGCCTTTTGGCAGATGCAACGTTGTACTATGTCAGAACTTTCAAGAAGCGTGTCTCACAACGGATTAAAAGAAGACTATTTGCTATCTCTAAACGATAATATTTCAACGAGACATTTCTTCATTTGTGCAATCTGGAACAGAGCAGAAGAAAGCAAGCAGATGCAAGCAGATGCAAGATAATGCAAGCTGGAGCAAGTAGATGCAAGCTGGATAAAACAGATGCAAGAAGGCAAAAAGAATTCAAGAGAGAGAATACATATAATCATCACATCTCTCAAAACAGAGCTCATCAACAGAAGTGTCAGAACGGGAGTATTCTGAACACTCAATATGCTTAAGGAGAAGCAACCGTTTGAGAAGCTATTACACAACGGCTATATGAGCCACATCATCAAAAGCTCAACGATATTATGAATTATCTTCAACGGCTATACTCAAGCAGAACATATAAATAGCCTCAAGAAAGAAGTTGAAGATGCTGGTTGGTTGGTTGGAAGATCAATCAAGCCATAGTTGTTGTCCTCAACAATCAATCAGGTTGTTGGAAACAACCATGCAGCTGCTGTTGCAACCAAGTTGGTAAGAATGATCAACCAAGTTGGATCAATCGGGATTGTTTTTCAAGAAGGTTCTTGAAATCAATCAGCATGAAAATTGTTAACTAGGCTGAGTGTCTTACAGTTAACAAGAGTTGACTCGAGCTTAAATACATCAGGAAAATGTCAACAACGATTGATCAGAGAGTTAATTCTCAATCGGGCTACTGATCAGCTGGTCAGTTAGTTAGATTGTACAGTTGGTCTGTTGATCAAGTGAGTTGGTTGTTGGGAAGGCAATCATGCTGTACAAATGACTATCAAGCCGGGTACGGTTTGAAGCTTGGATGATACCTTGGATTTAGTGGGTGAGAATGTAGCCGTTGGAATCCAATGGTCAGAGAACTAGGCTGAAGCTTAAATTTCAACATCTACTTAGCCAATTCTCAGAGGACGAAATTCCTCATATTAGAAGACAGGATTGTATCCAAACCTATACACTTGTATCACTGTCTTAACCTTGTATCTAGATTTCATTCATTGTATCCTGAGTAGTACTCAGTCAACCTCTAGTACAGGAAGAGATTAAGTTTATGTTTCATGGAAACTTAAACTTAGTTTAGTTTGTAAACACTTAGTTAAGTGTCTGAGAGCCTGGAGAGGCTTGGTGGAAGAAAGAATACTTGTGGTAGAGCCTGGAGAGGCTTGATAGAAAAGAATACTTGTTGTTTGGCCTGATGAGGCTGTGGAAAGAGTACTTGTATTTGTGGATTCAGATAGTGGAAAATCCAGTGGTGGTTTGCCTCTGGGACTGGATGTAGCTCACGGGTTTGTGAGTGAACCAGGATAAATTCTGTGTCTAAGTTTTCTTTCTCTTAATCTCTTTTACTTACAGTTTTCATATTTACGTTGGGGATTGAAAAGTATTTTTTATAACAAGCTTAACTCAAGGATTTCAATAAAACAAGTTTTCATACAAACATAACATTAAAACGTCTCTAGTGTAGGTTGAAGTATTATAGAAGAATATATTCAGAGGGATGTCTGAAATATCTGTCTGAAGTGAGCCCAACAGGAACTCAGTTTAGACACATGATATAGATGGTCTCTGATCATCCAAAGTATTTCAGAAATAGTTCTGAAGGTACTCTTGGTAATATTCTTCAGAAGACACTGAGAGAAGTTTCTTTTTTAAATCAAAACAATCTTAAGTATAAGAGAAAGTTTTTTTAATATAAATCTTTCATATATTCCGCATGTATTTAAAATAACTCTGATCTTAAGATTGGTTTTGCACAATGATCACTTACGTGATTGGTTTAATTGAAGATTTCTAAAATAGTTTTAAAATTGTATAAAACACTATTCAACCCCTCTTCTAGTGTTGCCTGTGGTTCTAACATTATCTATTTCACCCTATTAACTTTCAAACATCAAATAACCAAACCCTAGGAAGAGAGAAGCAACTTCACAAGGGGAAGGTGTAGCAGAGTAGATCATCAAGGGAGTGGAGTGCTACTATTTATTTTCTAATCGTCAACTCTAAGGTACGGTAGGGGAGAGGGTGCTGCTTGTATGCACATGTGGGGGTGCTTGGGGTAGTAATTTAAGACTACAAATTCGTATGAATATATGTTATAATTGAGAATGAATGATGAAACTGTTGATTTATGATTGATTGGATGAATCTTGATGAATTCTTGAGTGAAATCGAAGAGGATATTGAGAGTAATGAAAAAGGGGTAATTAGGGATTTGATGATTTGGGGTTTTGATAGATTAATTGTATAATCTGTGAAAAGATTGATGTTTTACTGAGTTTTGGTTGATATAAACACATATGAATGATATTTTAACAAGGAGGATTGATTAAAGATTGAAAAGAGAGGTTTAGAGGTGATAAAAATCGTGAGAACTGCGATCTGCGTCGCGGGTAATCGATTACAGAAGTCTGTAATCGATTACAGGTCTTTCTGGGCAGCCTGGGGAGCTGTTTGCTTGCGGGTAATCGATTACAGAGATGTTGTAATCGATTACCAGGGTGATTGCTTGCAGGTAATCGATTACAGAGATGCTATAATCGATTACCAGTGTGTTTGCTTGTAGGTAATCGATTACAGAGGGGTTGTAATCGATTACTAGAGGCTTTGCTTGTAGGTAATCGATTACTGGAGGCTGGTAATCGATTACCAGTGTGGATTTTGAGATCTAAGTGCTTGATGATGATTGTTATACTATGATTTTGGTGTGACTTGATGTTATGATTATATCTTTGATGAATAGATGTTTAATATGATAATGATGATGATGTGCGTGACCTAATGAGGGGTGTGTTTGGATGTTTATATAATGATGTTTATGATGATTAATAATGAATGATGATGATGTTATGATGATAATAATGATGATGTTTATGAAGATTAATGATGAATGATGATGATGTTATGATGATAATGATGATGGTGTTTATGATGATGAGGTATTTATTCTTATGATGATGATGTTGCCTTGAATATATATAATGTTATACTTGAGGTGCACTAGCCTAAAAAGGGGCGAAGTGTAACTCAGGGATAGGGCTGTAAATGAGCCGAGCCGAGCCGAGTACCTGAAGCTCAGGCTTGGCTCATTTATTTAAACGAGCCAAACTTCAAGCTTGGGCTTGGCTTGTTAAAGAAAAACAAAACTTGGGCTTGGCTTGTTTAGCTCATTTATAACTTCATTGTTTTGCTCTTATGAAAATTTTCTTTAAATCATTTTAAAAGTATATGAATTTAGTATTTAATAAATATTTTATTATTAAATGATAATATATAAAAATCAAAATATATTCTTAATATACGATATATATATATATAGTTAGACAATTCTAAAATATTATATTTTTCAAAATTTAATACATAACTTCTTGACTAATATAAGAAAGATTTTAATACTTATTTTCATATATATAGAGTGATTATTTTACTTTATTATTTTATTATTTATTTTAAAAATAAACTTATAATTGTATGTTTTTTTTCTAATTTTTATTAATATTACTTTACTTTTATTATTTAGATTAATTAATTATTATATATATAATAAGCGAGCTATTCACGAGCTCTTAATGTCAAGCTTATAAGGCTTGGGCTTGGCTCATTTAAATAATCGAGCCCAACTTTAAGCTTGGGCTTGTTTGTTTAATTAAACAAACGAGCTTCGTCGAGCATTTAACAAGCCAAGCTCAAATAGTTCATGAATAGCTCAGCTCATTTACAGCCCTACTCAGGGAGGTGTTGTACTCGGGGTGCACTAGCCCAAGAGAGGGGTGATGTGCAACTCGGGGAGGTGTTGTACTCAAGGTGTACTAGCCCAGTGAGGGGTGATGTGCAACTTGGGGAGGTGATTGTACTCGAGGTGAACTAGCCCAAGAAAGGGGTGATGTGCAACTCGGGGAGGTGTTGTACTCGGGGTGCACTAGCCCAAGAGAGGGGTGATGTGCAACTCGAGGAGGTGTTGTTCTCAAGGTGTACTAGCCCAGTGAGAGGTGATGTGCAACTTGGGGAGGTGATTGTACTCGAGGTGCACAAGCCTAGAGAGGGGTGATGTGCAACTCGGGGAGGTGAACTGCGCGGACCCATTAGAGGGGGGTGCAGAGACCATGATGGGATCCATCATTGGTGACAACTAGGGAGATTGATGAGGGACGCCCATTGTGCGGAGTTCCAAGTCATGATCCTTAGGATGATGTTGATGATGATTTGGTGTGCATAATGATAGATGAATATGCAATGTGATTAATAATGATATTGAATTATATGATGATGTTGATGATGATTTGGTGTGCATAAAGATAGATGAATATGCAATGTGATTAATGATGATATTGAATAATATGATGATGTTGATGATGATTTGGTGTGATTAATGATAGATGAATATGCAATGTGATTAATGATGATATTGATGATGTTTTGGTGTGCATATATGCAATGTGATTAATGATGATGATGAATGTTACGATGATGTTGATGATGTTTTGGTGTGCATGATGATAGTTGAACATGCAGTGTATTTAATGATGATGTTGATTTATATTATGATGTGATGAGGATTATTGATAAGATGAGTATTATGTATTGAATATAGAGAATGTTCTTGTTGATTTGTAAAGTGTGATTAATATAACTATGATGAGGTAAATAACTTGATGATAAGAGAGTATAAGATGATATGAGTATGTGAATATTTGATGATTATGAGGACTGTATGTGGGTGAGGATAGGGTAGCCTCCTATGTGTATGTATGAGTAGTATTCTTTTCCTCACCGTTACACCGTGGCTAATTTTACAGGTGATGATGATGACACAACTGGTGTCGAGTTTTAATTGAAGGGGGAGTCGTTCTGATACATGTGACATCAGGGCATATTATTGGGGATTTTTACTTTATGTTTCTAGTTAGGAAAGGATTTTGTAAAGGCCAGTAGAATAATTTGATGTTGATTTCTTGAGATTCCGTTGCTTAAGTATTTTGAAAACCATTGACTGCCATTTCTATCTTATATGAGTTTACTTTTGAAATAAATGACGTTTTAGACGATGAGAAATGAGAACCTTTTTACCAGTTGCGGGACACTACTTTTTCTATGTTTTGATTTATTTAATGAATAAGAGTTTGGGGTAGAAGGGTGTCACAGTGCTTGCCTCCGTTAGTGGCCACGTCGGATTCTCTATTCATCGCCGCCTCCATCCTCGTTCCAGGTAGCATCGGATTCTGTCCCCGTTGAACGCCGCCCTAGATTGTGCGTTTGTGGTTGCTTCCTCTGTGCATGTTGCAGGCTACATTGGATTTTGCGTGTGGCCGTTCACGGTTACAACGGTGTGGTCTGTGGTGGGGAGATTGGTCGTGAGCAACGGTGAGATTAGGCACGGCCGAATCGGAGAAGCGCTATTGTGAAGCAGAAACGACGCGGAGCAGCCGCAGTGGAGACGAACATGACGAGACCGCGGCTGAACCATGATGAGGGTGGGGAGGATGACGACTGCAGCGGTGGCTGGTGCCGCCTGCACGCGGCGGTTTAATTTGCAGTGGCTGGGGAAAACGACGCGGTGGTGCCAGCGACAAAGGCAGGGGCGCAGCAGATGGAGAAGAAGATGAATCAATGGAGCATTCTGGAAGACATAGCAGGATCTACAAAGGCATCTACAAGCACATGGATGTTGCAATTAAGCTGGTGAGTCAACTAGAGGAGGATGAGGATTTGGTTGTTTTGCTTGAGAAGCAATTTACTTTGCTGGATGTTGCTTTGTTGTGTATGTGCCTTCAAAAAATGAAATGCTAAATTGTTACAATTAACCCTATGAATAAGACTCTACGAGCATTTGTGTGATAGTCAAATTTATTTTTATAGGCTACATCCATCCTCTCAATTAATAATATCACAGGAGTGTCCCTGGAGCCACTAATAGGAGCTGTAGCCGTAAAAAATGCAATAGTTTTTCAATTAATAATATAAGTATTGTTTGATATCAATATGTGGATGAAATTCTGGTGGATGTAGGTCATACTTCTAATTCCTTTTTGTTTTTAAGCGTTTCTTTCATTTCTAGAAATTTCAATGGTTTAGTTTATTCTGTTGTGAAATTAGCTTTTGTGTATGGTGGTCTTGCATTAGAATATGAAGGTAAGACTCTGCTCAGCTCAACTATATTGGAATCTTTTTTTGGATTCCTCTCATCTATTTCTGAACTTAATATGACATGTTTTTGTTCTATTATCTGCAGAGGGACCTGTTGTACATTGGAATGGGCTCACATTGTAAATGCGTGCTCACATAATCACTGGTTCTAGTATTGTGGATGGATTAAAAGGTTTGTAATGATAGTCATTTCCATTTTAATTATATTGTTGTTGTGCATATTATTTGTACATATTTCTTGGTTTGGTAAAAATATCTTATTGGCCATATATTTTCTATACTAGCATTTTAATTATCTTCTATTTTAATTGTCCTGCTTCTTGCCTTGATTTTTTCTGCAGGTTGGTTTTCTATCTGCTACTCATGGTTGTTGTCATGTCTTCATTGGTAATCTTATTTACTAATCTGGTCACAGAGATTTGCTTCATTTTGTTGCCAAGAGTGTAGCTTTTTCGGTTGTGTGTCTGTGATGGTTCCTTGTTGGTTTTAGCTATGTTACAATCTGATTTTTCTTTTTCCTGTTGTGTGTCCTGCGAATTAGTGCAGATTTTGGGCTATACTTTTACTGTATTTTTACTATATTTTCTTGTATGAAGGTACTGGAGTTTGGGCTAGAAATTGGCAAGATAAATTTCCCTTTGTTATTTGCCTTATAACTTCACCCTTTCTAGATAATGCAAAAACCAACAGTGTCGATACTTTTATTTTTGCCTGATTGACATTTTTGGTATATCTGAAGACAGATCTTGGATTGCATCAATTTTAATTGATGATTATCACATATTGTCTGGTCCATTGTTGTCTCATTCTTCAATGAATATGAATAAACTTTGCTTGCTTTAATTGGTATGAAAAGATTGTTGTTAATCATTTATTCTTATACAGAGTTTCCTTTTTATCTTTCAATTTCTCCCTTTGTGTATTACTTGTATAGCTCAAGTTTAAATTTTGTGTTTTAGATTGGACTTTCAGGTTCTGGTGAGATTGTATATGCTAGCTTAAACTTCTTTTTTGCATAGTAACATCAATTGTTTGTATTTGTTGGTGCCTCCTAGAGATGTACGTGTGATTATATAATTATTATACATTTTGTGAAACATATCTTTCAATTAAAAAAACTTTAATTTAACAAAAACACAAGCAAAGGGGCTCAATCATTACTTGCTTTTCTTGATTACATTTCAGGAATGGTGTGAAGTAATTGAGTTTGAGACTGCAAATGATGCATTGCACTTGACAGGAATATAGGAAAGCATGAAGATAGCTGACATAGGATTAAATGCCTTTCTTGTGTGATCAAAACTTCGTCTATTTGAATGATCCATGTGCATCAAGTTCCATGTAAGAACTCATTCTTGTTTGCTGTCATGGTATTGAGCAAGATTTACATTTTCATTCATAACTTAAGCTACAAATATTAGATTAGGATGCCGTTTTTTGTGTTAGAAAGCTAAGGCATATAGCTTCAACATGGTTTAAGTTTTAGATTTATTTACCTTTCCAATCAGACCCAGTTTCATTTTGAATATAAAACTCTTTCTGCATAACTCGTATGTTGTCACAATTTCGGTTGTTTGTACTCATCCATTCATAACTTGAGCTAAACATGTTGGATTTGAGTGCCGTTTTTTTTTTGTTAGAACCCTAAGAGATGTATCTTTCAGCCCAAAAAAATCAGATTTTATCTCTTTTTCATTTAGTACCAGTTTTTATTTAAAGTCAGTGTCCATTTTATCTCACCTTAATGACAATGATGACACCTTTGAAGCCATTAACAAACTTATTGATTAAAACTAAATTATGGCTTCGATTGGAGGTACTTACTTGTGGACATTCAATTCTTTATTTAATAAAAGTACTTCTGGACTTGCTAATGTGTGGTACAATTTATTAGATTCTCTCTTACTCTCTCATATTTTAGTCTGATTGTTATTTATTGCTTGCAAGATATCATATTAGTAGGAAGATTTTAAACGCTTTTAGATTAAGGACTAGCTTCATCTTTTCTAAACATCATGTGAATTGGTTTTCTATTTTTGAAAGTTTGGTGATAATGGCTGCACATTGCTTGCTTTGGACCTGTGGTAATGCAAAAGGTTTAAATATAATGATTGGTGCAACATAAATTTTTGTATATAGCACTAATAAGTGATGAGGTACTATTTATGAAAACCATGTCTTTCCTTTGGTGGATATGATAATGATATAGTCAAGAAGAGCGCTTTATGTTTTCATCACAAAGACTGTACATGGTTTTGACAGTTTAACTAATTTTCTCCTTCCTTCAATATGAACATATTTAACTCTATTTGTATAACTCTGAAATTGCAGTGAGACTGGGGACAAATATATCTGAAACTATTAAGAGGAAGTTGAGCTTAAGGGCTCGCATTCTTCAGGTTGGTGGAAAGTTTCTCAGTGTTATCTGTCCACCATATCCGGCCCTCTTGCAGGTTTCCTCTTCATCTCCAATGACAATTTTAGACTAAGCCTAATTCAACCTCAAAGACTAATTTGTAAAGTAAGTGTTGTTCAAATCTTATATAATTTTAGTGTATCTTGTAATGGGAAAGGGATCAGTATGTATTTGTAAGATTTATTTTACAGTAGAGCTATGGTTGTTTCTATACTCGTATTTTGTTGATTTCTTAAACTCTTTTCATATATAGATGTATCTTCATGGTTGATTATCCTTTTTATGTTGCATCTATGTTTGGATCCTGCAGAACTTTTTTAATAAATAGACATGATGTATCTTGTCAGGATTGCTCTTCAGTCTTCACGAATTCTTACACAACTGCTCCCCAAATTGCTACTGTTTACTCCTCACAAAAATATCTATTTGATGAACCTTGGATGGTTTTGATCATTTTGACAACCTTTTTAGCTTTAATTTACAAATTTCCTTCTGAGATTTTCAAAGGAAGGGATGCCTGTTTATTTAGATCAAAATTTTATTAGAGGCTTCAAGTTGATCTTCCTTATGGAGGAAGGCAGGGGATATGTTTTCATAGGTTTGGTGCACAGTCTCATAACTTAAAATCCTTAGCCCTTCCTCCAATTTTATTAAAGGGTTTTGCTTGCCTTTTCTTTATATTTATTTATATAATAATGATGATATTTTGATATCTTCCAATGATATTAATTAGAAAACTGACGGGGTTATGGCTTAGATATACAAACAAACCTGGGTTATGGCTGTGTTTGAATTGATAAAAAGAACTGAAGAAAAAAAATTAAAAAATAGAGACGGAAATCCCAATATTAACTTCTTCGGATTAGAGACGGAACATAAGTCCGTCGCAAGTTAGAGACGAAAACTTCGAACATAGAGACGGAATAGAACTTGCTACTTTAGCGACGGACAACTAACTCCGTCTCTGAATAGAGACGGATAATTAAACCATAGACGGATTCAGTTCGTCTCTGTTAGAGACGGAATCACTTAGTATTTATTATACTATTAGAGATGGATTTATTAACTTCTAGAGACGGAAAAGTTTCGTCTCTACTCAGATACGGACAAAAATATTTTATCGCTAAAAAATTTGCGACAACCAAATCAGCGACCACTTGGATTCCGTCTCTAACCTTGTTAGCGACGGAAAAAGTACATTTTAGAGACGAAAATTTTCTGTCTCTACTTTTTATTTTTCTAGTAGTGTTCAAAAGATACCATATGAGATATGGACTAGGAAGTGTTCTAGTATGTCTTTCACGAATATTTGGGGTTATAACGCGTATGTTCGACAAATGGCATTTGATGATCCTAAATAATTTCGGTGCTCCTTTGGTCATTCAAGGGAATCCAAAGGATACTTCTTCTATAATCCCACACAAGACAAAAATGTTTGTCAACTGATTTGTTATTCTCTTATAAAGAAATTCATCTCCATTGGAACTAGTGTGAGGAAGTTGAACTTGAAGAAATTCAAGGTATAAAAAGTAACACGGAACTGGTGATCGAAGGAGACTAGGCTCCACAAGGCGTTGTGGAAGAGCAACACTTTTTGCAAACATAAAGTTTATATAAGTCTGGTAGGATAGATCATCAACCTGAGAAATATGGATTTCTTATGTCAAAGGAAGATGATATTTTACTTGTCAAATAAAATAAGCCTACGACTTATGAGAGACCTAGATATAACCAATGATCCAAACATATGGTTATGTGTTTCCATTGATATCTGACAATATGCGGAATACCAACGAATGATTAGATCATCAAACCACTAAGAAAGACTCTTGCACAATAGAAGCTTGAGGGGCACATTAAGCCTTTTAGGGTAAAAGTTAAACCCAATTGGCTCTAGTGCAAGTGGGAGATTGTTGGTGTATGTCCTAGAGGGCATTGGTATATTGACCCATTTTTAGCATACAATATATGGCATGTTAATTATAAAAGGAGTTATTTATTATATTAATTAATTAATATGATAAAGTCCTTAGAATGACTTGTTCGTGTTCGTGGCTGTAAGATATCAAGTTTGACTTGATAGTGAGATTCTACAGGCTACTTCAGAACGTCATTCTCAAATCATCCTTAGTCAAGTATTATTGTGAAAAAGGACAACAATAATACGTCAAGACTAGTATGTGAGTAGATTGATGACTATGTCTCACTAGTTATGGATGTGTGATATCAAATCTTTCACATGGGTGCACATTAAAGGGTTTTAATGGTGTACTAGATTGACCCACAATGAGAATGCTACATGGATTATTATGTATGTCATTAGCGTTCTCATAGTGACAATGGTGTATGTGGTCCTTTGACCTAATGTCGCTACGGTTCCCAACATGAGGAATCGTATGCTTTGGTGCCATCAAACGTCATGCCTAACCCGGTGACTATAAAGGTAGTTACCGAGTATGCCAAAAATCATATGGAGGGATGGGAGTGACTAGATGGGATTTGTCCCTCCCACATAATGGGAGTTATATCTTGGGCCCCTTGATTGAGTGAGACTAGAAAGTGCATGGTCGTGCCCAAATAATATTAGTATGAGATATTAATATTATTTGTTAGAAGTCTACTCGGGAAATCAAGAAACCGAGATTGAACTATACAAGGATGACACATTCCATTCCTTGTGTTCAATCTATATATATGGACAAAGGGACTATACATACATGGTAACATTGGTCACATATTGGTTATATGTCAAATCACATTGACATTCCTGTTATTTGGATAGTAGCGATATTTTGCTAGATATCATTCGCTACTTGTAATATTAAAATAAGATTTTAATGTTACTGCCAACATAACGGGAACCTACAGGGTCACACACTTAGAACGTGTCGACTGGGACACTGAAGCCATTAGATGGGTTTTAATTGGGCTTTTAATGGGATTAAAGGTCCATTTGATGTGAAGATCAATTAGTAAGACTAAATGGGCTAATCCATTAGTTTGGGCCTACACATGGGTAGGTATCACTAAAGCCTAATGCTCACTATGAGGGTTAGCCACCGCAATATATAGAATGTATTGATGGTAGCTAATAAGTGATTACTCTAATACTCCAAACACGAAAGAGAGAAAAAGGTTTTTATCTAAAGCATATCACCATCCCTCATAATGAGAGAAGAGGCAATCATCCCTTTGTCACCGCTAGCACTGTGAAAGAGGGAGTCTTAGTATCGTGTTCGTGTGGATACCGGTGGAGGCATAGCTACTATTGCATGCCAGTGGTTTGGCAAAAGGGAAAGCACTAAAAGGTATACTCTGTAACACATTTTATGGCTTTTGCATAGATCCTTGAAGGGTTTTGGATATATTTAAATTTTTAAAAATTAAGTTCTTCCGCCGCGTTTCACCTTCCAAAACCCAACACTTTAAGAATATAAATTCTTTCATAATGCTAAGTATTTTATCCAAGAATTAAGATTTAGGTGTACTTAAATCTTAACAAGACGATTATAGGTGGTGGAAACTCCAAGGATTCTAGTGAAACAGAAAGCGATGTATCTACAAATAGATTTTGTTGCTTTGAGTTAGGATTTGTATTGCAATAATGATTTTTGAATGCTTTATTTCTCTTACAACTCTTTCTCCACCCTCCTTTTATTTTTTTATCTCTTTTTTTTCCATCATAATTCTCATTTTTCTTTTTCATCTTTTCTCATGTGTCTCCTTTGGATAAGGAGGTGTACATCCACCATTATCCTTTGTGTTGAGAGTGATGATATGAAGTCTACAAGGGAAAGTAAAAGAAAAGCTATGGTGATAACACGAAGAAAAAGGGGTTGAAAATTATTTTTTTTAGTGTTAACCACATGTATCCCATATTACCAGGGCAATCCTGTTCAGGGTTTCGTGCTTCTCATCCATCACTAAAAGTTGTTTAGTGGGGGTCGAATCGGGAGCTATTCACACAATCTCATCCTGTGTTGCCAACTGAGCCACATCCTTTTATACTGAGTCACAACGTCCCACTTCAAAACAAATAGGATAGGAAAGAGAAAACATCATAAGATGCAGGGGGTGTTATCTTACATTATCTCGATCCATGGCAGGCCATGAAAAGGCATGAATGTGTTTTAGTTCTATAACCAAACCGAAATTCGATACTCTCCTTTACTCATTCTCCTTTTTTCTTGTTATTCATCTTGTCATAGGTGTTAATTGCAGTCTTCTTGCGCACATGCATATTAAACCTAAGTATTGCTTTCTCTCAGAAGTAAAGCTAAAAAAATAAAGAAATAGAAGCGGGACACTTGGAAGATATATGAAAGGAGGTCCCATATCGTTTAGCTAGAGCATCAAGGTGTAGCTAACTGATTGTATTTCATTTATGTTTTCTATTACTCTTTAGTTTTTCGTTTTCTCTCCATAGCTTAGCTTCCCACGCACACTTCTCATGGCCTATATATTTTGGGCTCTCTTGTATCATTTCATTCATTTAATCAGATAGATGGATCAATTTTCTTCCAAGAACCTCTAAATCAAAGTTGTTTTATGATATCAGAGCTCTTGAAATGTGTGAAATTATGGTTCCATGACTAGAGGCAATTCTAACAATGTTACTTCCACTTCTTCTGCTCCACAAGATCCAACATTGAATCCTTTGAGTGTGTATTATATTCATCCTGGTGAAAACACCTCGATGCCACTATTTTCTCTGCTTCTCACATCAAAAAAATTACCATAGTTAGGCCCGATCTATGAGGAGATCTCTAATTTCCAAAAACAAGTTCAAGTTTGTTAAGGGATCACTTCTAAGGCCAGGTACTTTTGATCCTAGTTTAGATTCTTGGGAGAGTGCAACAATCTGCTTTTGTCATGGATTTTCAATTCAGTTGAACCAACAATTGTATAAAGCATAATTTATCTTGTGGTAGCTAGTGTTGCATGGAAATTGTTGAAAGATAGATTTGCTCAAGCAGATAGGATAAGGATTTTTGAGTTACAACAAGAAATCTCGACACTGAAGCAAGGTACAAATTCAGTAACACAATATGTTACTGAAATTTCAACATTGTGACAAGAAATTGAGAACTTTAGACCTTTCCTTGCTTGTTCTTGTTTGGTGCAATGTTTTTGTGTAGCCACGCAATTATGTCAAAACTATAGAACATAAGATTGTATCATGAGGTTTTTGAGTGGTTTAAATGATGACTTTGAAGTAGTTAAAACATATATCTTAATGATGGAGCCATTTCAAGATATAGACAAGGCCTTTTCTTTAGTTGACCAACATTAAAGGAGAATTACATCATCTGTTCAATCAACTAGTAATGAGGATTCACAATTTTTGTAAATGCAATTGAGATCCAAAAGACAATTAGGGAGAGGTAGAGGAAGTTCCTATGGAAGATGAAGTTTTAAAGTGTGTAGTTATCGTGGAAGAAATAGCCATTTTGTGGATGTTTGCTATAAAAAGCATGGGCATCTTGCTGGTTTTCAGGGAAGGAACTTTGTGAATGCAAACAATGTTATTGGAGAAGCTTTTGATAATGAAGATGATGATAGTCTCACAACCAGGACAGATATTGATTCATCACACCTAGGAATGGTAACGGGGCGGGTCGGGGGCGCGTTTTGCTCTCCCCGTCCCCGCCCCCGTGAAAGTCGGAGCGGGTTCGGGTTCGGGTTTAAAGAGGGAGGGTATGAAATTATGAAACCCAACCCCATCCCCGCGGGTCCCCGTCGGGTTCGGGTAAACCCGTGGGGATTTCACCTTCTCTATTTTTCATTTTTTTTCTCTATTTTTAATAACTTAAATATATGTTTTTAAATCAGTTATATATATATATCTAATATAGTCTAATTCAAATAACATGTAAATATAAACATTGATAGTACTAGAAAAATAAGAAACTTAAGAACTATATTATATTTTACAAAAATATATAAATTTACCTTTGTTATTTAACGATTAGTATACTAAAATTATTCAATTATTCTGTCGGGGCGGGTTCGGGTTCGGGGGCGGGGCGGGTTCTTACACCCCCAAACCCTCCCCCGTCCCCGTCAAAGGCGGGGCGGGGGCGGGTCGGTACCCGCGGGTTCAGGTTTGTTTGCCATGCCTAATCACACCTGATATCATTGACTTTAGACCAGTATAAAGCTTTCATGGATATACTTCAACCCTCAAGCTTAGCTATTTCTTCTGCATTACGTCAAGTGGCTGCTGTAACCACCACCAAAACCAATCTGGATATTTCTAGTTCTACACAGTCAGGTAATTCTTGTGCTTTTGTTGTAAATAAAACCACCACCACCACCTAGATTTTAGACTCAAGTGCCTCATACCACATATTTTCAGACCAAACTTTGTTTATTACACTTCATTCTATTACTGTGAATTACCAAGTGGTAATTTAGTCTTAACCTCACACGTCGGTAATGTCAAACTTAATGATAATCTTGTCCTTACACAAGTTCTATACTTCCCTAACTTCTCAATTAATCTAATATTTGTTTCCAAACTTGTTTCTTCCTTGATTTGTGAATTGGTTTTCTCACCAAATGCTTGTTTCATCTAGGACCTAAACAATTTGAAGATGATTGGTTCAACCGAGTTAGTGGAAGGATTATACCATCTACATGGACTTGAGATTTATTCACTTACGAATCAACATCAAGTTCATAACATCACAATTTTGCTTTATTCTTTCCCTGCTTTTGCATTATGGCATTTTAGGGTAGGACATTTATCTTCTTGAATTGATTTGCTAATTGCTTTTTATCCATATCTACAAAAATTCCATAAGAAACATATTTGTTATGTTTGTCATTTTGCAAGCCAAAGGAAACTCCCTTTTATATCAGACACCATAATGCAATAAAGCTTTTTGAACTTATATCCATCTTGATATTTGGGTTCCTTGTAGAATTAGTACTATTCATCAACATAAATATTTTTAACCATCATAGATGACTACAACAAACATTTATGGATTGTGTTTTTAAAGAAGAAATCTAAAACTGAAAATCATATTAAGAGCTTTGTTCAAATGGTAGAGAATCAATTTAATACCACTATTAAATCTACAAGATCTAATAATGGACTAGAATTTTTACTTTATTCCTTATACCAAGAAAAGAGGATTTTACACCAAAGATCATGTGTAGAGACCCCCAACAGAATGTGAGGGTTGAGAGGAAACATCAACATTTGCTAAATGTTGCTAGAACACTCATTTTTCAATCTCATTTACCTAAATCCTTTTGGGGCTTAGTTGTTGCATATGGTATCCATCTCATTAATATAGTTCCCTCTCCTTTGTTAAATTCCAAATTCCCATTTGAAATTCTACATGGTACTATACCCAATTTGTCTAACCTTAAGGTTTTGTGGTCACTACAAGAAAAAACACACATTAGCGAGGGAACAGTCCCTCGCTATTACTAATTGTTAGTTTTTAATGCTTACATCAAGGACTGATCAAGGCAAGCCCACTTGTTCATCTAACCTCACTTCTTCAGCTTTTTTATAATAGGTAATTGATCCAAGAAAATGTTTAAATTTTAAGTAATAGATATTTTTTACTCAACGCACACTAAGTGAAATGGATAAAAAGTAGTATTTAATTAATCTAACTCTTTTTTAATTAGCTACAAAATAATATACTTTACTAGCTGAACTTTGTTTGATTAACGAATCACATGACATAGATATTTGATAAGAAATAAATAAAAGAAACGAAGCTGGTGATTATAAGTCAAAGAGCCAAGACCAGGTTGAAGCATGTTAATGTTATTTTATATATAGACCAACCTTTTTGTTGTCATTTTGCTTAGCCAGAAAAGGAGGAATTAAGACTTCATTCCACATAAATTTAGACATATGCTATATGTTACTGCCAAAAATAAATAAATAAATATTATTCATCAATCATTATTCTTATACCACAAACAATGCGCACTGAAATAGAATGACATGGAGCCAAAAACAGGCTTTGACTTAAAGCTATATATATGCTATGCCCCTTCTGATTCGAACAGGGGCTTCGTCCCACCCATGTCCCAACTCGGACACAAGAATAATTTATATGTGGCTTGCTATATATATATACACAAACAATTCATATAACACAACAAAAAAGGGACATCACATGTATGTAAAAGTGTGGCACAAATGTTGTGAACCACTAAATTTGCCGACGAATTTAGTTTAAATCCCTGCAAGGCACTCTGGTGGGGTCACTGGGTACCTTGACTTATCTTGACAATAGTCATAGATCACATGGTTCATACGAACCCACCTATACCTTCTTGCTTCCATGGCATTAAGAGCTTGATATGCAGACCCTTCCCACCAGTTTCTTTGGTTAGAGGCACAACTAGCAGGTCCTGGTACAGGACACCCTTCAATGTCAAAGTCCTTGTAATAAGCATAGAAAGGTGCTTTACTCCAATCAATTTTCTCTAATCCACCTCTTGTTGCCCAGTTATCTGCTTCCCATAATGTGGAATACACTCCCATAGCCTGCATCTTTGGGTATGGAATTCCCTTTGCTTCATTGTTCTTGTACACTCTGATGGGAAAATCATCAACGTAGAACCTGCATGTGTGTATATATATAATATATTGCAAGACATTAACATTACAATTGAATAAGTGTCCATTTGGTTACAGTTCCCTAGAATTTATTTTAGAAATCAATGGTTGAGACGAGTGATACACATTTTATGAAGCTGGTGGGAGAGAAGTGATTTAAAATCAATTTTTAATTAATTACTTACACAATATGGTAATGGTTCCACAAAATTGTGTAAGTGTGGAAGTCCAAAGCAGGATCAAACCAGAGGTTGACCCTCTGTTCTCTATCACCCTTTCCATGTGCATAAATGTTTGTTTGAACTGTGTAAGGTTGTCCACTACGGTTCCCCAAGAACTCAAAATCCAACTCATCACGAATAGTGTCCGTGTCAGAGTTCATCTACCACAAACCAATTAGAATTTAATTATATATATAGTGTCAATGATCGTAATTTTTTATAACAAAGGGATGGATAAGATATGATGTGGTACTGAAATTTGAACTTACATAGAATGCAGTGACTGTACCAGCAGAGTCTCCAGGGACTAGTTTGATCTTCATGCTAACACGGCCAAACATGTATTTCATCTTAGAAGCAAATCCACATCCTGTATATTAAAACAAGATTTGTGGTAGATTGTATCAAAATGATTATATATATTTGTTACCAATTTATAAAGTTTTGAACTTTTGGACATGGTAGTATGGTACCAACCAGAGTTTCTGTCTAGAGTGAGTTGAATTGTTCTGCCTTGATCAATTTGCCTGATGTGGGACTCAGACCATGTGGCACGAAAGTCTTGCAGAAAAGTGGCTGGTCGTCCCCAAACACACACAGCAGATATGAGTAATAACATAGAAAAGAAACCAGCATTTTTAGAAGGATAAAAGATGGCCATGGATATTATATATAATGTGTTTAATGAATAAAATATTTGTTGTGGAATGGAAGTGGAGGGTGTGTCTTATTTATACATGAGGTTTGCGAAAGGAAAGAGGGAAGGGGAAAAGAAAGAATTAACAAGTGTAGCATTGAAATTAATGGAATGCGTCAAAACATACCTTAGCTTTCCATACAGCTAATGGCTTGCCGTCATTAGGGCCTACCCCCAATAGTTTGTAATGTTGCTTGGCCCCTTTAATCCCCTGTTGCCTAATCATTTTCTGAGCGTGTGCGTCTTATATATAATATATAATAATTTGAATAAAAATAAAGCAGCATTAATTTGTGGATGGTAAACGCATTCAATTATTTTCTTTTCTCTTGTAACCAAAAAAACGCATTCAATTATTTTGTTTTTTCCTATGCTTTTGATTTTTCTCGGTTAGAAACTAGAAATACGACAAAGAGTTCTGGTTCAGTTCGCAACTTAGACTGAGATTGTGGGAAGAGTTCCGAGTTCGATCCTCACTAAACACATTCTTCGGAGTGGTGAAGAGTCTTAACTGTGATTAAGTCCCAAATAAGGTTGCTCTTGATAATAAAAGATACATATGGTTTACACAAAAAAAACTAGAAATACACCATGTAGTTATAGTTTTAATATTATGTCAATTATCCAAACACAAGCATATGGCAAGGACTTATATTTTTCTCCACTTTCATTTATTTATGAAGCTAATGTTCTGTTTGGGATAAATGCGAGTTTTTAATTTTTATTTTTTTTTAAAAAATTAATCAAGTTTGTATAATTTAAAATTTAAAATTAAAAATCTCTTTTTTATGATTTTTAAAATGAACATTTTTAAAATTAAAAAAATATTTTTAGATTTTAATTCTAAATTATTAAAAAATGATTAAAATTTTTTTAAAAAATAAAAACTCAAAACTCACCGTCTGAAACGAAACCTAAGTTAGTGAAATCTAGAATTCATTATCCACAATATGGAACGGAATGATTTTAATACTACTCAACAATTTTATATGATCATAAGCAAAAGCCTTGAACTATAATGTGAATATTGAAATATTATAATCTCATTCCTCTCATTTAAACAACACAACTAAGCAGAAAAGCTAGGTTGAGCTAAAGATTTAATCTTCACTAAAAAGTTACATTTTTTATATATAATAGTGGCAATAAAGTTTTAAGATGTAACCTCGTTCAAACTATTTTAATTATTCACTACTAGTTTAATCCCTAATAATTTAGAATTTTTTTAGAGTTAAATATGTTTTTAGTCCCTCAAAATATAGCGAAATTTAATTTTGGTCCCTCATTTATTTTTTCATTGATTTTGGTCCTCCATTTTTTAAAATTACATTATTTTAGTCCTTGTTGTTAGTTATATTCCGCTAAGTGATGACATAGTAATATTTCTTGTTGAGTTTTTTTATAGATTTTAAAATTCACATAAATTTTGTTCAAATTCTAAAATTTGCAAGAATTTTACTATATATATTTTTACAATAAAGAAGAGAAATTTTATAGCAGCATTTTATGTAAATAATTTATAGCTTTTTTAGAAATTTATTACACATGAATTTCTAAATAAAAAATCGCAAGAAATTTTAATTTATAGCTTTTTTAGAAATTTATTACACATGAATTTCTAAATAAAAAATCGCAAGAAATTTTTTATAAAATTTTATCCTTAAAAAATCATAATAGAGCTATGAAGGTTAATAAGAAAAACTATAAACATGCATGTCATTTTAAAAAACGGAGGACCATAAAATGTTCATAATATTGGGAACCTTAGGCCATCCAACAGAGTGCAAAAGATCCTCAAAGTGTCAACTCACTCTTCGATCAAACGCATGTTTTGTTTTTCAGCTTAGGACGACAAACCAAGTTACATTAGAAGCAACATTGCTTTTCTTACAATATGCCATTTGAATTTGGGCACCATGATTTTTTAACACATACCCAAACATGGTAGAAGTCAATTTAGCCTTGAGATGTTTAATTGTACTCATATAATAGTCATTATAATATCTCTCGTACTTCCACTTTATGCTTTAGTAGTCACTGAAAGTAAATAACAAAACGAAAATGCTAGCAACACACTCTTTTAAGCACTCTCCCCAACACACTCCATGTGATTGGTTAAAATTCACATGGGTCTCACCACTTGAGAGTGGGACCCACGAATTTGGTGGGGCCCATGTGAATTTTAACCAATCACATGGAGTGTGTTGGAGAGAGTGTTCAAAAGAGTGTGTAGCTAACTCCCTCGTAACAAAATAACCATATTCGAGTTATCCAAATATATAATGGTTTAACTTTGTACAAATTACAACCAGTTACCGTTTAATAAATGATTTTGCCTATTACGGAAAACATTGGTTTGGTATGAATTTAATTGCATTGCATGCACATTACTGGTGACAGCAGGCCTAACAATGTTACTTATGAGCTCCACTGGTATCCTTAATTTTCCTTTGTCAAATTTGAGGGTCCTATAGTTGAGGTGAGGTCTGATATTAATTTATAATAATTATTTGATCTGTGTATTGATCTCATCTATGGGTTGTGGACAGCTGAGAGAAGTTGATTGATCACGAACGGGTCCGATTGGCAGCTACCTTCTAATGTGGGACCTACTCTTTAGATTCCGAATATGATGCTAATCAACATGATGATCCCAACCAATCTATCTTCATTTTTTCACACTCAAATTTTTAAGGGTAAAATATGTTTTTGGTCCCTGTAAAATTAGCGAGTTTTGCTTTTAGTCCCTATAAAATTTTTTTTGTTAAAACGTCCTCCCCAAATTTTTTTGTTTGCAATTAGTCCCTCCCTTCTAATCGCGCGTGTCAGATGCTGATGTGGCATATTTTCTCTCTCTTAGTTGTCCATTATTATATTTCTGGCGGTCTAAAACGCCAGGAAATTATGTTTAGACCGCCACAAAACCTCCCATTGTTTCCCCTACACTGTAACCCACCCATTCGTCCCCTTCCCTCACTCCTCTTTGTAGAAACACAGGGAAACACTAGAAGGGGGGTTGAATAGTGTTTCTTAATATTTTATGGAAGCTTTCGCAAACAGTGAGTTTTAAAACAGTTTCAGACAGGTTTAAGGGGGCTGTATGAAGTTTCTTAAGACGGCTTCTGAAAATATCTTTTAAAAGGTTTCTTGCTTTTAAAATATCAGAACAGTTTTTCAACACCCTTTGATTAGTATAAATAAATTGACAAGAGATAAGGGTAAGAAAACTTAGCCAAGAGATTTATCCTGGTTCACTCACTACCACTGTGAGCTACGTCCAGTCCCAATGTCAACTAGCACTTGGATTTTCTCTTAATCTTCACCAAGATTACAAGTATTCTTTTCCAGTCAAACCTCTTCATGCTCTACAACCAAGTATTCTTTTACAGTCAAGCCTCTCCAGGCTCTACAACCAAGTATTCTTTTACAGTCAAGTCTCTCCATGCTCTACAACCAAGTATTCTTTTACAGTCAAGCCTCTCCAGGCTCAAAGACAATTTTTACAAAGAAATATGTCTAAGCTTTTAAACTACACAAGTTTGAAGCTTAAACAGATACAGTGTACAATAAAAACTGAGGTACGCTCAGGATATACAAATGGTGTACAATGAGAATAATTTCAGAGTGTTTTTACATAGTAAAAACTTGAAGCGTGATGTTCTCTTAGACTTACTTGTATATAGAATCACTAACTATTGATGGTCTTCATGAAGGGGTATTTATAACCAATCTTCAATCCGTTGAAAAACCACCGTTTAGAGATAGCATTAAATGCTATTTAATCCGTTGTGAGACTTGCTTCTGAGAGCACTGATATCTCTGACACGGTATAAGGTTGGTGCTGCCATAAAGCTACTACTATTGTTGCTGTAGAGGCTGCGTTGCAGAGATTTCCTCAGTGGTGTATGAAATTCAAATATACCAGGAAAGGTCTCTGTGTTCCTTGCCATAAATGTTGTTGAAAAGGTACGTGCAGCAGGGAACGCTTGACTCAGAAGAATTTTCAGAGATGTCTTCACAAACTTCAGCAAAGAGTGCCACGTCATTAATGAGACTTCAGACGGCTTCAACACTTCAGACAGGTTGAACCTTCAGAAGGCTTAATACCTCAGATAGGTTGAAAGCACTTCAAACAGTCTTTATATAAGTTCATAGTGGCTTGCTGAAATCATAGATAAATCATTAAACATATATGTATCTATGATAAATATTTTAACCCAAATTTGTTAAGCATTAAAACTTGGGAAGTGAGTTATCTAAAACATCATAATTTTCCTTATGATATTTTTGAGACTCAACATTCTCCCCCCTTTTTAATGATGACAAATTTGTTTAAAATACATAAATCTGAAAAGAGTTTTAAATATAAAAAGAGATAACAAAAAGATAACTCCCCCTCAGATAATGATCTCAATTCTGATCAAATGCTACTCCCCCTGAGACCTGTAATTGCTTCAGATTTTGTTAGTTTTAATACTCCCCCTTTTGTCATCAATCAAAAGGGAACTGCAGAGCATAACCTTAAAACAATCTCAGTAAAATCATGAAGATAAAAGCATTCACAGAACAATCACAACATTCATGAGAGAAAACTGAATATATATTAATCAAAATAGAAGTGGTTCAAGACAAAAAGAAATTAATCACTTAGAAAGAAGTTAACATCAGACATGGCTAGACATCATAGACTATCCATCTTTCTTCAGCAATGCTTCTTTCATAAAGGAGATCAACTCATCCTTGGCCTTGTCAATCTGAGAGCAGTCTTCATATCTTCTTGCCCACTCTTGATCTGTTGTTGCTCTTGAAGAATTTGATCTTGTTTAGCAATAAGATCAGCATTCTTTTTCTCTAATTTTCTAATCTTCAGCCTCAGCCTTCTATTTTCTTCTTCAGGATCTGGTTCTGCTTCATAAAGAATAAGTTGAATATGCCTACAAACAAATCTGAGCACATCAAATCCTGGATGCAATCCATAGTCTTGTGGACGATACACAGGGCAAAAGAAGGTTCCAATGGGGTTGATCATCTCCCAATCTTCATGGAAAGGTGCAGTCAAAGGGGGGAAATGGCCTCTGATATACATATACTGCACATTCATGGATCTACCATAGTCTATGAGGGAGTCAGCATCTGGTCCAGCAGATCCAGAAGAGGATCCATCATCCTCTCTGATCTTCCAGTAGAATGACCACACCCTATCTTTGTAGCTGTGATCTAAGCCTCCACCTTGCCTTTTGATCAGATCAGGCAGCTTCTTCCATTATGATGGAGTTAAAGGTTCAGAGTTGTGCAGGAAAGATGGATAAGTCTTGGGTTGCTTGAACTTGTCATCAGGGCCTTCTTTCAGAGGATACCTAGGAACAATTATGTCAGGTTGCACCAAAATCTTTGTGGTTGGCCTGATGGAGATTGTTCTAGGTGGCCTATAGCCTCTCATACCAACAGACTTCATGTAGTCCTTCTGAAAGAGTTCAGCTTTTGTACAGATATGTCTTACAAAACAAAATTCTTCATTTGACATCTTGAGAGAGTCATCAGAGAAGGGGTCAAGTGGAGCCCACTTATGAGCAGGTGGAACTACACCCTTTCTGATCTTTTCAATCTGCCCTGAGTACATCTGATCTGAACTTCCTTGATACTTTGCCTTTTCATCATCTGAGGTGTGCTTGATAAGCCCATGATGAAGAGAGATAGGGGAGAATTTCTGAAATACTGGAGCTCTTCATAAAGGTTGGGGAACTTGGGAACTCTTTCCCTCTCAAAGAAAGGTCCCTCATACCTTTTGTGGGGTACTTCAGCCTCTTCATCATATTGGTGCTGAGTGTAAGGAAAGGCATAAGGATCAAATGTAGGTTCTGTGAAGAAGTCCCTACTCTTAGGTCCTAGCCTTATGTGCTCAGGCAACATTCTTCCCTTCCAGACTTTAGAGCTTTCTCCTTGCTGAAGCTCAACTGTGGAATCTTCAGACTGTGTGGATTCTGAAGATGATGATGGTGATGATGGTGGTGATGTTTCTTCTTCTTTCTCTTCTATTTTCTTCTCTTCTTCTTCTTTCTATTCTACTGGTTTCTTCTCAGGTGATGAAGGTGGTGATGGAGTCACATTATCAAACCTCACCCTCATCCTTTTCTGAGGAGGTTTACCTGGTTCAGATTCCTTCTCCTTCTCCCTTTCAGCTTGCTTCTCTTCTCTTCTTTTCTTGAAAAACAAATTTCCCTTGACAAAATTCTGATACTTGCTAGCCTCATCCATTGCCTCAAGTTGACTAGCAATGCTTCTTGTAACTCTAACAGCAGGTTCAGGAGCTGTCTGAAATATCTTGCTTTTTGTTCTCCTCCTTTGCTGTGCACTTGATCTCTTTCTCTTCTTGGTTCCTTGAGCAATGGAAGCCAGCCTTTCATCTTCAGCCAAGGCTAGCTGAGAGGCTACAGCAATGGCATAGTCAGTCTTTTCCTGCTCAGCCTTCTTTTCCATCTCTTCATTCTCCAAAGCAGTAGCAAGTTCTGCTACTTGAATTAGCTCAGGATTAGAGGGGCATGCAGCCAGAGGTGATGCTGCCAAAGCTTCAGGATCAACAATCTTAGCTACCTCTTCCTCATGAGCCTTTCCTTCTGTTTCAGAAGTAGGCTTAGGAATAGGAGTGTTTACATTTTCAGAACCCTGACCCACAATTTCAGATGGCTTTTGCAAAGCCTTCTGAACAGGTTCAGATGTCTGAGCATGCAAATTTGTAGCTTCTAAAGGTATCTTTGCTGAACTCCTGACAGGGAGCTTCTTCAGTTTCAGTTGAGGGGATGGCTTGGAGGGCTTGAACTTTCCTTTTTCTAATGTCCCCCTGAAGCTCTTGCTCAAGAATTTCAATGGTGCTTCCTCTTCTGGAGGCCCTTCTCCATAAGAACACTCTCCTTCAGAGTAGGAGATGGAGGCCTTGGAGTGAGCTTGATGCCCATGCTTTTTCAGGTTTGACTCACCAAAGAAAATAGGAGATTTATGATCACATAGTCTTTCAACAGGTACCTTAAAGTGCATGAGTACCTTCATGATGAGAGTGTTGTGAGGAAGATTTCCAGCAGAGTCTCGAATCTTCTTCTGTATATGGAACATGATGATGCTTGGAAGATTAACCTTCTTTTTTTGCAGCAAGTGAATCATACAGAATCTCTCCAACTCAGACACATGGTTTCTTCTTCCACTCTTAGGGATTATTGCACACCCTAAGATGGAATGTAGATCTCTGATCTTTTCCAGCAAATACTTAGAATCAGGGGTCTTAGGTTCTTCTATTCCATACAACATCTTTGTATACAGCTTTTGCCCACCATTCTTCAACTCCCACCCAGGAGTAAAGGTTGCACCTTCAGCCTTGACACTGGTGATGGTGGAGAGGATGCCTCATCAACAAACACTGGAACCCCTAGAACAGTAGCCTTGATGCTTTCATATACTCCTTTAGAGTTAGGTATTCCTCGAGCAGAAGCCCAGAAATCCACCACACTCTGTTCATGCCATTGACAGTTAATGTGGTCAAAGAAAGAAGTCCATCCAGCAGCATCAAACTCTTCAACCAAATCCATGCCAAGGTTGCGAAACTCTTCAAGGTCCACTCCCTTTGATCTAACCAAATTTCCACCAGAACCAGAAGCCTTCTTTGGTGCCATTGATAAGTTGCAGAGAAACTTTGAACGAAAAAACGGTTGCTTGAGCAGAGAAGAAGATTAAACAGTATGTTGAGGAAAGAGAGTGTAAGGCTTCCTCGACACACTTACTCCTGCATTTATAGACCCATGATGCAATGATGGCCTGTACCGGCTGCGCAGACTTTGGGTAACATGAAAGTGGAAGAGACAAAATAAATGGAATTCAACCGTCTCAGATAGCCACGCCAGCCAGTCACTTCAGACAAGTGAGAAATTTCAGACACACCCATAAATTTCATATAACCTAAAATTTCAGACATGTCACTTGTTTCAGACATACTAGAATTTCAAACACACCTAAATTTCAGATAGCATGATATCATACACAATCAATTTTTAGAGAATGCATGTATGTTCAAATTATTGCGTATGAACTTAAATCTATCTTCAGCCAGGAGTTTTGTGAATATATCTGCCCACTGATGCTCTGTGTCAATGAACTGAATATCAAAAACACCTTTCTGAACATAGTCTCTAATGAAATGATGTTTGATTTCTATATGCTTTGCCCTAGAATGTTGAATAGGATTTTTAGACAAATTAATAGCACTGGTATTGTCACAAAGAACAGGTATAACAAAGATAGGAATATTAAAATCCTCAAGTTGATACTTCACCCATAGCAGTTGTGAACAACAACTGGCTGCTGAAATATATTCTGCTTCTGTTGTTGATAAAGCAATGGTGCTTTGCCTTTTGCTTGACCAGCTGATCATGTTATTTCCAAAGAAATGACATCCTTCGTTGGTGCTTTTTCTTTCTATTCTATCTCCAGCAAAGTCAGCATCACAATATCCTATTAACCTGCAATCTTTGCTTCTCTTATAGCATAGACCAAGATTAGTAGTGCCTTTTAGATATCTAAAAATTCTCTTAACAGCTTTGTAATGAGTAGTTCTTGGATCTGATTGAAATCTGGCACACAGACATACACTGAACATTATGTCAGGTCTGCTGGCTGTTAGATACAAT
Source organism: Sesbania bispinosa (assembly GCA_026901365.1). Classification (NCBI taxonomy): domain Eukaryota; kingdom Viridiplantae; phylum Streptophyta; class Magnoliopsida; order Fabales; family Fabaceae; genus Sesbania; species Sesbania bispinosa. The sequence goes on along the minus strand of QLOH01000954.1, from coordinate 133,033 downwards.
AAAGAGCCAATCATTCCTCTATACAAAGTTTGATTCACTGGTTCTTCTTTTTCATCCTTGCTCAAAGATGCAGAGGGATGCATAGGAGTTGACATGGGTCTGCAATCACTCAAGTTGAACTTCTTAAGCATTTCTTTTGTATATTTTTCTTGATGGATCCATATACAATCAGAATCTTGCTTAATTTGAAGTCCTAAGAAAAATTTTAGTTCTCCCATTAAACTCATTTCAAATTCTGATTGCATCAACTTAGAAAACTCATTGCACAAAGAAGAATCAGTTGAACCAAAAATAATGTCATCAACATATATCTGGACAAGTATAAAATCTTTGTTAGACTATTTTCTGAAAAGGGTGGTATCTACTTTTCCTCTTTCAAAATCATTTTTGATAAGAAAACTGCTCAATCTGTCATACCATGCTCTAGGAGCTTGTTTCAGACCATAAAGAGCCTTTTTTAATTTGAAAACATGATCAGGAAAAGCAATGTCTTCAAAACCAGGGGGTTGTCTAACAAAAACTTCTTCTTCAATGAATCCATTGAGAAAAGCACTTTTGACATCCATTTGATATAGTTTGATGCCATTATTTACAGCATAAGAGAGAAGAACTCTAATTGCTTCTAACCTAGCAACAGGGGCAAAGGTTTCAGTGAAGTCAATACCTTCTTGTTGATTGTACCCTTGAGCCACCAATCTTGCTTTGTTTCTGACCATTTTTCCTTCTTCAGACAGCTTGTTTCTGAACACCCCATTTGGTTCCAATAATTGTTTTCCCATGGGGTTTAGGAACAAGTGTCCAGACATCACTCCTAGCAAACTGGTTTAGCTCCTCTTGCATGGCTAGGATCCACCCTTCATCATGCAGAGCTTCATCAATGTTCTTTGGCTCAATTTCAGACAGGAGAGCAAGAGAATTCAGATTCTTGAATTTTGATCTTGTCTTAACTCCTTCTGAAGTGCTGCCAATGATTAGCTCTTTTGGATGATGTGATTTGTATCTCCAGTCAGGTTTCTGAGGAGAAATCAAGTCAGTCTGAGACTCAACATTTGTCTGAAGAGGTTCAGATGATGCTTCAGACACCTGTTCATCCTTCCTGCTGTCATGAGTATTCAGCTCCATTCCTGCAAAATCATCTTCTAGATCTGATAGTTCCCTATCAGTCTCTTTCTTATCATTGAATTTAACTTGAATTGATTCCTCTACAATTAAAGTTCTAGACTTATACACTCTATAGGCTTTAGATGTTTCAGAATATCCTATGAAAAATCCTTTGTCAGATTTTGCATCAACTTTTCCAAGATCATCCTTGGTGTTGAGTATAAAACACTCACATCCAAAGGGATGGAAATATGATATGTTCGGTTTTCTTCCTTTCCACAATTCATAAGGAGTCTTTTTCAGAATTGGTCTTACCAATATTCTGTTTTGAAGGTAGCAAGCTGTGTTAATAGCTTCTGTTCAGAAAGATCTTGGTAGATTGCATGAGTTGAGCATGGTTCTCCCCATTTCTTGCAAACTTCTATTCTTTCTCTCAACAACCCCATTTTTCTGAGGTGTTCTTGCCACAGAGAAATTGTGTGAGATCCCATTCTCATCACAGAACAATTGAAAGTTTGCATACTCAAACTCTCCACCATGATCACTTCTGATAACAGATATACAGAATCATTTTTCATTCTGTACCTTCTTGCAGAATATTGTGAAATTTCTGAAAGTCTCATCCTTGCTTCTTAGGAATAACACTCATGTGAATCTAGAATAGTCATCAACAATGACCAAACCATATTTTTTACCACTAATGCCTTCTGTTCTAATAGGACCAAACAAGTCAATATGTAACAGTTCTAAAGGTCTACTAGTGGAAACAACATCCTTACTCTTAAAAGAGTGTCTTGTTTGTTTCCCTTTCAGACAGCTTTCACATAAAATGTCAGATTTGTAAGAAAGCTTGGGCAATCCTTTAACAAGGTTGTGTTTTTCTAACTTTGAGATTAATCTCAAGCTGGCATGCCCAAGTCTTTGGTGCCAAATCTGTTTTCCATCTTCAACAGAGATAAAACATTTTACATTTTGACTTGCCAACTCCTCTAGATCAATTTTCTACACATTGCTGTGTCTCTTAGCAGTAAAAAGGATTTGATCAAGAGAGTCTTTGACTATATATCCTTCTTTAGTGAAGGAGACCAGATATCCACTGTCACACAATTGGCTTATGCTCAGTAGATTGTGCTGGAGTCCCTCTACTAGAAGAACATTCTTAATAAGGGATAGAGAATATATACCTACAGTCCATATTCCTGTGATCTTCCCTTGCTGATTTCCACCAAAGGTGACCACACCTCCTGCTCTGAGCCTAAGGTTTTGGAACAAAGACCTTTCTCCTGTCATGTGTCGCAAGCACCCACTGTCCAGGTACCATTTGAGGGGTTTCCTTTGTCCTGTTAAACACATCTGCAACAGGAATGATCAAGTTCTTAGGTAACCATATTCTTTTGGGTCCTTTCTTGTTAGATTTGGGTTTTGCTTTTCCCTTGTGTTTGCACTGAGCCACATTGTGTCCAGGCTTGCCACAGTGAGAACACCCAATAGCCTTCTTTTTGCCTTTAGTAAAATTTTTGAAAATATGAGGTTCAGAAGTATCATGATCACAAAAGCCTAATCCACTTTTGTCAAGGGAATGCCTTTGATTGCCAAGTAATCAGTTAAGATTTTCTGTTCCTTTGACAAATTTAGCTAAGTCTTTTGTCAGTTCCTCAACTTGTTTCTGAAGTTTTTTGTTTTCTTCAGATACAGTTTGAGAACTGCTGCTTTCAGTCACAAGAATCTTCTCCTTGAGCATAATATTTTCTATCTCAAGAGCCTCATATTTACTACACATTTCTGTGTGGGCCTTGGACGGATTCTTATACTCTTGGAAGAGTTCCTTGGAACTTTCCATCAGGTCATCATACATCTCTTGAAGAGTTAAGGGAAATATCATCATCTTCTGAGCTATCTCCAGAATCTTCATCTGCTTCTGAAGTTTCCTCAGCTTGCATAGCTTTCATGCTGCTGTGCCTAGGCTGTTTGGCTTTGGAGTTTAATGCCAGAGATTTCTTCTTGATGTCATCTTCCCCAAGCTCAAGCTCATGAACTTTGAGAGATCCCAACAGTTCTTCCATTCTAAGAGAGTTTAAGTCTCTTGCCACTTGAATGGCTGTAACTTTGGGTCTCCAGGACTTTGGCAAACTTCTTAGAATCTTTCTATTGTTGTCTCCAGATTCATAAGTTCTACCTAAAGACCTGAGTCCATTAGTTATAGTCTGAAACCTCCCAAACATTTGATCTATGGTTTCAGATTCTTCCATCTTGAACATCTCATATTGATGAATAAGCATGCTGATTTTGGATTGCTTGACAGTCTCAGTCCCTTCATGGGCAGCTGCAAGAGTATCCCAAATCTCCTTGGCAGATGAACATTCATGAACCTTCTCATACTCTGATTTATTCAAAGAACATATCAGATAGAGTTTGGCTCTAGCATTCATTTGAACTCTAGCCTTCTGCTCTAAGGTCCATTCAGCCTTAGGTATTGGCACTCCATTATGCATAGGCATATAGTTTCCATCAGTGACCACATCCCAAACATCAATGTTGTTGCTCTCAATGAACAACTTTGTACGATCCCTCCAATAGTGGTAGTCCACTCCATTGAATGCTGGGGGTCTTGTGTAGGGATGTCAACGGGGGCGGGGCGGATGCGGGTAGTACTGATAAATACAAATTATACACTTTAATCATCCCTCAAATTTAACCTTTTAATGCATTTTTTTATGCTTAATTAACAAGTCATAAGCATATTATGCCAATTCAGGTTCATATTGGGCTCAATTACATTTTTCAGCATTAAACTGTTTTCGTATTTCAAGCATAACGTGAGTTCTAGACATCTAAAAATTATGTTCTTTATAGTGTAGGAAAGATAAAAGAAAGCCCTACAACTTTGATGAAGAACCCAAAAGCTGAATCGGATGGCTAGTGAGTCAAAATGGGCTTGGAATACGGAATAGTCAGCATCATATGAAAACCTTACCAACACTCAATGATTGGGCCATAACTTGGGCTATAAAACTCCTTTTGGGCTCAAACCAGCGGCATTTGAAAGCTACGATCCAGAGCTTGATTTCATATGAAGACAACTCTCTTGGATTCTGCCAGATTGGGGATGATATGCTCGGTGAAAGTGGGAGACAAGTAGATGAATGATAGCTAGAGTAGGTGAATAATTCAAAGTAATGGACAAATGCATTAGGTAATTGATCAATAAGTTCATTTGTGGACAAAACATGCTTAGTCATGGCTGAGTGATCATGTTTGGAATGGCATCTTTTCCCCTCCTATAAATAGGAGGGCTTGCTAAGGAGAAGGGCATCACAAGTTGTAGTAGAAATTACTAAGAGTTTCATTTACTTTTGTTCATCTTTTTTTGTAAAGTCTTCATGGAAGGCTAAGTTTTTATTCAATTCAAGGAGTCAAGCTTATTTTCATCTTGGTTTTGAGGTTTGATCTTCATTTACATGTTGATTGAATTACATCTACCTTGCTTTTCTACTCCACTTGCTTCAATTCCATATTTCTTTTATCAAAGCTTGATTGGTTAACATGTTTTGGTTATGAAATTTGTTATTGAAGTATGTTGTACTCTTGATTGGTTAATCATCATACAATGAATGAAAAGCATAGAGTGAGCAATTAAATTGAAGGTTTTCATTTAATTATTTACTTCAATTGGGTTCCGTTTACAAAATTGATTTGGATCTAACATAAGATTTCATGGTTATTTGATCTTGTTAATCTTAATCAATTGAATTCTGGAAATTATTTCAGTAGTGAATCCGGGATCATTGTAGGGATTCCACATGATTCTAAGTTGATAGATTTGATCTCTTGAATGCATGTTATTAATAACCAATGATTTACCATGAAAATAGCCTCTGAATTCCTTGAATTGATATTGTCTTGAATTGATTCAACCTTTGCTTTTAACTTGATCTTTTATTTTCTTCAGTTTATTCCAATCAATCAAAACCCCCCAAAGAAGGATTAATTTGAGTGGATCTTCAGGGTTCGACCCGGTTTATACCATTCTACTACAAGTAGTTTGCAGATCGGATAATTATAATTATAATTTTGTGCAGGTTCGACAACTGTCAAAATTTTGGTGCCGTTGCCGGGGATCCACTTGATAGTATCCTTTTATTTAATTTTTTTTATTGTGATTTCTTGTGTCTCTTTTATTTTTCTTCTTGTGTGTTGCTAGTTTATGACTAGATCTTCTACTTCAAAATTAATTGAATTTGATCCAGAAATTGAAAGAACTTTACACAGATCTAAGAGAAAATTGTTTGCTCAAGTTAAACAACCTGTTGATATCAATCAATTTGAACAAATGGCTAACAATGTGCAGGATAGAACTTTGAGGGAGTTGGCTGCTCCTGATGTTACATACCAACCTTTGTGCATTCAATATCCAAACTTGGATGTTGATTTTGAACTTAAATCTGGTTTAATTCACTTGCTTCCTAAATTTCATGGTCTTGCAGGAGAAGATCCACACAAACATCTAAAAGAGTTTGAAGTGGTTTGCTCCTCCATGAAACCTCAAGGAGTTGCTGAAGAGCACATCAAATTAAGAGCTTTTCCTTTCTCACTTACAGATGTCGCTAAAGATTGGTTGTTTTATCTTCCTGCAGGTTTTGTAACATGTTGGAATGACATGAAGAAGATATTCTTGGAGAAATACTTCCCTGCTTCAAGATCTGGTGCTATCAGAAAGGAAATTTCCGGAATTAGGCAAATGACTGGAGAGACTCTGTATGAGTACTGGGAGAGATTTTTAAAGTTGTGTGCCAGCTGTCCACACCACCAAATAAGTGATCAACTTTTAATCCAATACTTTTATGAAGGATTATTGCCTATGGAAAGAACCATGATCGATGCAGCAAGTGGTGGTGCATTAATGAACAAAAGCATCCATGAAGCAAGAAGCCTTATCTCTACCATGGCTTCCAACACCCAACAATTTGGGACCAGGATCACGCCAACTCGGGCAGTGAACGAAATTCAAGTGTCACAGGCAGAACAACAAAGGCTGCAGAATAGACTTGATGAGCTAACATCCTTAGTGAGACAAGTGGCAGTAGCTCAGCAACAACCTTCTCAAACACAACTACTTTTGCAAGCACCGGAAAAGGTATGTGGTATCTGTAACTGCTCATCTCATCCAACTGATGCTTGCCCTAACATTCAAGCAGGTGAATCTGTTGCTGTAACTGGAGCTTTCCATGGGAGATCACAACAACAACAACGTTATGATCCTTACTCAAATACATATAATCCTGGATGGAGAGATCATCCAAATTTGAGATGGGGTAACAATACAAGACCACAACCCCAACAACAGTTTCAGCATAATGCAGGTACTAGTAGACCATCTTACCAGCAACCTGTGAGACATCAAATGTATCAACAAAATGGTGTAGCTCAACAGCCTCCACAACCTAACTCTGAACCTTCACTAGAAGATCTTGTGAAGCAAATGGCAGCAACAAACCTGCAATTCCAACAAAGGACGAAGTCTACCATTCAGAATTTAGAGATTCAAATTGGACAACTTGCCTCTTCACTAAATGAGATGCAATCTAAAGGTTCTGATAAGCTGCCTGCTCAACCAGTGGTGAACCCCAATGTCAATGCAATTTCCCTTCGATCTGGAAGGGTGATGGATGAGGCAATCATACAAAAAGTTGCTAAAAAACCAAGACTTCATTCAAACAATGCACCAGATGATACAAAAGTACAACCATTGGATCATGCAGAAGGAGCAAAGTCATCAGATGATGATGCATCTTTTCGAAATTCTGAGAAAAGTATGCAGCAGAATGTACCACTACCATTTCCTCAAAGAGCTGCAAAATCCAGGAAGGTAGACGAGATGGAGAAAGAGATCTTGGAAACCTTTAGGAAAGTGGAAGTCAATATTCCACTTCTGGAGGCAATCAAGCAGATTCCAAGATATGCTAAGTTTCTCAAAGACTTGTGCACACACAAAAGAAGGCTGAAGGGAGATGAAAAGATTAGTATGGGGCAAAACATTTCAGCCATCATTCAACAAATGCCCACAAAGTGCAAAGATCCAGGGACGTTTACTATCCCTTGCATAATTGGCAATTGTAAATTTGAAAATGCTTTGTTAGATTTAGGTGCTTCAATTAATGTTATGCCTATGTCTATCTTTAACTCTCTTGCCATTGGACCTTTGCAGAGTACAGGTGTTGTCATCCAACTAGCTAATAGGAGTAATGCATATCCTTCTGGACTTATTGAGGATGTCCTTGTTAAAGTTAATGATTTGATTTTCCCTGCAGATTTCTACATTTTGGATATGGAGGGAGAGTCTAAATCCAATAAGGCTCCGATTATTCTGGGAAGACCATTCCTTAAGACAGCTAGAACAAAGATTGATGTCCATGCAGGAACTCTTTCCATGGAGTTTGGAGACGATATTTTCAGATTTAATATATTTGATGCTATGAAGCATCCCATGGAAGAGCACTCAATTTTTCATATTGAGTTACTAGATGATCTGGTTGATGATACCTATTCTGAGCTGTTTAATGAAGATTTCCCTTCTTTTGCTGATTTACATGATGTTTACACCTGTAACAATTGTGTAGATTCTCTATTATGTCATGTTTGTGCTGAGATTGATACTTACTTGCAGGAGGATTTTCATGATGCAGGTAGTATACATTCTGATGATGGTGTACTTGTTGATTCAACAGAGCTAGAAGGTAATGAATTGATTGAATTGGATGTTGTTGAGTTACATGTTGCAGATGCAATTCCATCAACCAGGACACTTCCCTCAATTGAGCAACCACCTACATTGGAGCTCAAACAACTCCCAAAGCATTTGAAGTATGCTTATTTAGAGGAGAATGAAAAGTTTCCTGTGATTATTTCAACAAGTCTTCAGGATGAACAAGAAGAAATGTTGTTGCAAGTCTTAAGGAAGCATAAAAGGGCAATTGGATGGACCTTAGCTGACATTCCTGGTATTAGCCCTTCTATGTGCATGCATAGGATCTTACTTGAAGATGGAGCCAAACCAATAAGGCAGCCACAAAGACGTCTGAACCCTCTAATCTTGGATGTTGTGAAGAAGGAGGTGACCAAGCTTTTACAAGCCGGCATCATTTATCCTATATCTGACAGTCACTGGGTAAGTCCAGTCCAAGTGGTCCCAAAGAAGACTGGTCTCACAGTAGTGAAGAATGACAAGAATGAGCTTATTCCTACCAGAGTGCAAAACAGTTGGAGAGTTTTTATTGATTATAGGAAACTTAACCAAGCAACTAGAAAAGATCATTTCCCTTTGCCTTTTATTGATCAAATGCTTGAGCGTTTAGCTGGGAAATCTCATTATTGTTTTCTTGATGGCTTTTCAGGTTATTTCCAGATTCACATTGCACCAGAGGACCAGGAAAAGACCACATTCACCTGCCCCTTTGGAACTTTTGCCTATAGGAGGATGCCATTCGGCCTATGCAATGCCCCTGGTACCTTCCAGCGGTGCATGGTCAGTATCTTTGCTGACTTCCTTGAAAAGTGCATGGAGGTGTTCATGGACGATTTCACTGTGTATGGTTCTTCGTTTGAAACCTGTTTAGATAGTTTAGATAAGGTTTTACATAGATGCATTGAAACTAACCTTGTTCTTAATTTTGAAAAATGTCACTTTATGGTTGACCAGGGCATAGTGTTAGGACATGTAATTTCAAAGAAGGGTATAGAAGTGGATCCTGCCAAGATTGATGTAATTTCTAGTTTACCTTACCCATCTTGCATTCGCGAGATTAGATCATTTCTTGGTCATGCGGGTTTCTACAGACGATTCATCAAAGACTTCAGCAAGATAGCCCTTCCACTTTCTAACTTGCTACAGAAAGATGTTGATTTTAACTTTGATGACAGGTGTAAGGAGGCTTTTGATCAACTCAAGAAATCATTGACCACAACTCCAATTATTAAGCCACCAGATTGGACACTCCCTTTTGAGATCATGTGTGATGCATCCAATTATGCTGTGGGAGCTGTCCTTGCACAAAGAGTTTGGAAAATTTCCTCATGTCATATATTATGCTTCTAGAACTTTAGATGCTGCACAAGCTAACTATACTACCACTGAGAAAGAATTGTTAGCTATTGTTTTTGCACTTGATAAATTTAGATCATATTTGCTTAATTCTAAGGTGGTTGTTTTTACTGACCATGCAGCATTAAAGTTCCTATTGAAGAAGCCAGATGCAAAACCAAGGTTGATTAGATGGATGTTGCTACTTCAAGAGTTTGATTTGGAGATTAGGGACAAGAGCGGTGCAGAAAACATGGTAGCTGATCATTTAAGCAGAATTGAGAGAGAACCTGACTCTCTCCCTATTCATGATTCTTTTCCTGATGAACAACTTTTGGAGTTGCGTCACACCACCCCCTGGTTTGCTGATTTAGTTAATTACTTGGTTGCATCTGTTTTTCCTGCACATGCATCTAGGGCACAAATAGATAAACTTAAAAGTGATTCTAAATATTATGTGTGGGAAGATCCCTACCTGTGGAAATTTTGCAGCGATCATGTCATTAGGCGTTGTGTTCCAGATCATGAGTTTAATTCCATTCTAGATTTTTGCCATACATTTGCATGTGGTGGGCACTTTGGACCTCAACGTACTGCTAGAAAGGTTTTGGACTCTGGTTTGTATTGGCCTACCTTGTTTCGTGATGCTTACAGGTATTGTAAGAATTGTGAACAATGCCAAAGAATGGGAAACATATCACGAAGAAATGAGATGCCTCAACAACCATTGTTGTTCTGTGAGGTGTTTGATGTCTGGGGCATTGACTTCATGGGACCTTTCCCTAACTCTTTTGGTTTCACTTATATTTTACTGGCTGTGGATTATGTTTCTAAATGGGTAGAAGCAAAAGCCACCCGCACTGATGACTCTCATGTTGTGATTGACTTTGTCAGGTCTAACATTTTTAGTAGGTTTGGAATTCCAAGGGCAATCATCAGTGATCAAGGATCTCATTTCTGCAATAGGAATATGGCATCCTTGTTGAAGAAATATAGGGTGATGCACAAGATGTCTACACCATATCATCCTCAAACAAATGGTCAAGCTGAAGTATCCAACAGGGAACTCAAACAAATTCTGGAAAAAAACAGTCCAACCGAATAGGAAAGACTGGAGCAAAAGGCTTGATGATGCTTTATGGGCTTACAGAACAGCTTATAAAACTCCTATAGGGATGTCCCCTTACCGGATAGTCTTTGGCAAAACATGTCATCTACCGGTAGAGATTGAGCACAAAGCTTATTGGGCTGTTAAGCAATGCAATTTGAACTTGGATAAAGTTGGAGTGCATAGAAAGCTTCAATTGCAAGAACTTGAAGAAATTCGGTTAGAAGCATATGAGAATTCCAGAATTTACAAGGAAAAAACCAAAGCATTCCATGACAAGATGATAACAAGAAAAGAGTTCATTGTTGGACAAAAAGTGCTCTTATATAATTCTCGTCTTAAGCTGATGCCTGGTAAGTTACGTTCTAGATGGTTAGGTCCATTTTTGGTTACTAATGTTTTTCCTTATGGTGCAGTAGAGATCACAGATGAGACAACCAAAAAGGTCTTCAAAGTAAATGGACATCGGCTTAAGCCCTTCTATGAGGGTTTTCAAGAGCATACGGTGGAAGAGGTGCACCTGCACAATGCCACCTACTTGGCTTGACTTGAAAGAGAAATTTCTCTTCCCATTTTTTTTTTTTGCTATTTTTTTCTTGAGTTATTATTGTTAATGATATGTGTTTTTCATTTTGTTGATTATGTTGGGAGAGTTTTCTTAAGTTTTCATTATTTTTATTTTATTGTTATTGTGTTTGTTGTGCAATGCTTCGATTTGTTCTCCTTAACCATTATATATACAGAACAATTCACCCTTGCACTAAAAAAATTTGTTAGAGACAAAGAATGGAGGAAACCCTCGCCAAGCTCAGAGTTCGGTTCCCTACTCTCCCTCAAGACGATCTCAGGAAAATTTACAGATGTAGACTTGAAAGGCTAAGAGTACTAATGCTCTTAGGCCTTCCTGAGGATGTACGTTGGATCATCGAGGCCAAGGTACGCTTAGCAGGTGAATTTCAAGATTCATTTGCTAGACATTTGTCAGGAATGGGTAGGAGTTCTTTTTCTAAAAAAAGAAGAGCAAAAAGAATGCAAGTTTGTTATAAGTGTGCAAGATGGAATTGTAACTCGAGATGTAAGAATGTCGGAATGACTTCTATAAATCGAGAAGACAAAATTAAATTCATTAAGGATGGACTGAGTAAGGAGTCTTTGGATAACATTAGCCAGGCTCTTGAGACGCATCCTAGTGGACAGGTTCAAATGGTTCTTCTTGATTTAGCTGATTTATTCCGAAAGGAGAAGGAACAATATAGTCTTGGGAATCTGACTCTAAAAGACCCTGTTTGCCAGTTTATAAGAAAATTGGATGGGAAGCAAATCCCCGACTCATAGAAGGCGTTCAAGCCGTTACTGGACGAAAAACCAGAGGAAGATGTGAGCCAAAATCACAACTACTGTTCATATGCATGCACATTTTTTTTTCAGTTGTATCTTTTTGACTTTATAATTCACGCCTGTCTTTAATTTGTTTTGAGTTTTCTTTTCAGCTGATTATTTTTGACTTTATAATTCATGTGTATCTTTGTTTATCCTTACTTGTCTTTTCACCGACTAACACTTAATCAAAAAAAAAAGAAGAAGAAAAAAAAAATCTGACAATTTGATCTTTGTACCGGTTATTTCATCTTTATAAATTCTCACTCTCACAAATGATTGGTACAACAAAATGTCTTCCTTTAAAGAAACTGCAGGACCATCTACACGCAGATTCCACAGTATCTGTGTCTTTGGTGGAACTAATCTCGGAAAGGATGAAGCATTTCGGCATGCAGCTTATGATCTTGGTAAAGCATTGGCTGCTAGAAAGATCAATGTTGTGTATGGAGGGGGAATACAAGGCCTGAAGGGTTGTACAGCAGGAACTGCAATCACAAGAGGGAGCCAAGTTTTGGGTGTTACTCTAATGGATGGTAATAACCAGAAAACCACAAACCTTATCCTAGGCACCGTACTGAGGGTTTCAACAATGTAGGAACGTATGGCACAAATGCTATACGTAGATGTATGTGTAAAGACCTCTTGATTTGTGGATGTATGTGTAATTTGCAGTGAATAAGTAGAAGATAAGCAAGCTTATGATAGTACAATTTTCATGGGTCGAATTTGAGAGAAACACATACCTTATAAACACTTGAGAGATTGAGAGTAATTCCTGCGAGGTTCTATCAATTTGAATCCACTATTTTCAATTGAAGTTGCCTTTCTATTTTCGGATGCATAAAGATAAGAATTCATGAATGTTCTGATGCCTTGTAATCACCTCTAGCTCATGTTTTCTTTACATTTCACTAATTTCATTGGAAAGCTCCTTTTTGAGTCAATAATTTGTGTTTGTTTCCAATTTTGCCTGGGACGTGCAAAAGGTAAGTGTGGGGGAATTTGATAAATACAAATTATACACTTTAATCATCCCTCAAATTTAACCTTTTAATGCATTTTTTTATGCTTAATTAACAAGTCATAAGCATATTATGCCAATTCAGGTTCATATTGGGCTCAATTACATTTTTCAGCATTAAACTGTTTTCGTATTTCAAGCATAACGTGAGTTCTAGACATCTAAAAATTATGTTCTTTATAGTGTAGGAAAGATAAAAGAAAGCCCTACAACTTTGATGAAGAACCCAAAAGCTGAATCGGATGGCTAGTGAGTCAAAATGGGCTTGGAATACGGAATAGTCAGCATCATATGAAAACCTTACCAACACTCAATGATTGGGCCATAACTTGGGCTATAAAACTCCTTTTGGGCTCAAACCAGCGGCATTTGAAAGCTACGATCCAGAGCTTGATTTCATATGAAGACAACTCTCTTGGATTCTGCCAGATTGGGGATGATATGCTCGGTGAAAGTGGGAGACAAGTAGATGAATGATAGCTAGAGTAGGTGAATAATTCAAAGTAATGGACAAATGCATTAGGTAATTGATCAATAAGTTCATTTGTGGACAAAACATGCTTAGTCATGGCTGAGTGATCATGTTTGGAATGGCATCTTTTCCCCTCCTATAAATAGGAGGGCTTGCTAAGGAGAAGGGCATCACAAGTTGTAGTAGAAATTACTAAGAGTTTCATTTACTTTTGTTCATCTTTTTTTGTAAAGTCTTCATGGAAGGCTAAGTTTTTATTCAATTCAAGGAGTCAAGCTTATTTTCATCTTGGTTTTGAGGTTTGATCTTCATTTACATGTTGATTGAATTACATCTACCTTGCTTTTCTACTCCACTTGCTTCAATTCCATATTTCTTTTATCAAAGCTTGATTGGTTAACATGTTTTGGTTATGAAATTTGTTATTGAAGTATGTTGTACTCTTGATTGGTTAATCATCATACAATGAATGAAAAGCATAGAGTGAGCAATTAAATTGAAGGTTTTCATTTAATTATTTACTTCAATTGGGTTCCGTTTACAAAATTGATTTGGATCTAACATAAGATTTCATGGTTATTTGATCTTGTTAATCTTAATCAATTGAATTCTGGAAATTATTTCAGTAGTGAATCCGGGATCATTGTAGGGATTCCACATGATTCTAAGTTGATAGATTTGATCTCTTGAATGCATGTTATTAATAACCAATGATTTACCATGAAAATAGCCTCTGAATTCCTTGAATTGATATTGTCTTGAATTGATTCAACCTTTGCTTTTAACTTGATCTTTTATTTTCTTCAGTTTATTCCAATCAATCAAAACCCCCCAAAGAAGGATTAATTTGAGTGGATCTTCAGGGTTCGACCCGGTTTATACCATTCTACTACAAGTAGTTTGCAGATCGGATAATTATAATTATAATTTTGTGCAGGTTCGACAACTGTCAAGTACCTACCCATATAGGTACCCGCTAAAATTAACGGGTACCCATACAGGTAATGGGTATCCGCGGGTATTCACGGGTACCCATTAATGTTTAATAATTTAAATTTTATTAAAAAAATAGAGGAGATGTTATATAATAAATTATAATATCATACTATATATATAAACAATCATTATATAATACCATTACATGTTAATATATTAAAAATATTATCAAAAATTATTATAAAATAAATTATATCTCATCATAAAATAATAAAAAATCTTAATATTCAAATATATTTAATAAAAAAATATGTTTTAATGAGTATGTGGGTACCCGCTGGGCGGGTAGTATAATATCCGTCCCCACCCATTTAATAAATATGCGGGTACCCATCGCGGGTATATCCGCGGGTATCCGCGGGTGCGGGTTTTTTTGACATCCCTAGTCTTGTGATAGAGGCTCCTTCAGTGATGTATTGCCTGTTGTTGGAAGCTTCCATCTGGATCTTTAGTCCTCAACACTTGTTAGGTGCTCAACCCTGTGTTGAGCTCTGATACCAACTGTAGAAACACAGGGAAACACTAGAAGGGGGTTGAATAGTGTTTCTTAATATTTTAGGGAAGCTTTTCACAAACAGTGAGTTTTAAAACAGCTTCAAACAGGTTTAAGGGGTTGTCTGAAGTTTCTTAAGACGACTTCTGAAAATATCTTTTAAAAGGTTTTTTGCTTTTAAAATATCAGAACAGTTTTTCAACACCCTTTGATTAGTGTAAATAAATTGACAAGAGATACGGGTAAGAAAACTTAGCCAAGAGATTTATCCTGGTTCACTCACTACCACTGTGAGCTACGTCCAGTCCCAATGCCAACTAGCACTTGGATTTTTTCTTAATCTTCACCAAGATTACAAGTATTCTTTTCCAGTCAAGCCTCTTCAGGATCTACAACCAAGTATTATTTTACAGTCAAGCCTCTTCAGGCTCTACAACCAAGTATTCTTTTACAGTCAAGCCTCTCCAGACTCTACAACCCAGTATTCTTTTACAGTCAAGCCTCTCCAGGCTCAAAGACAATTTTTACAAAGAAATATGTCTAAGCTTTTAAACTACACAAGTTTGAAGCTTAAACAGATACAGTGTACAATAAAAATTGAGGTACGCTCAGGATATACAAATGATGTACAATGAGAATAATTTCAGTGTTTTTACAGAGTAAAAACTTGTAGCGTGATGTTCTCTTAGACTTACTTGTATATAGAATCACTAACTATTGATGGTCTTCATGAAGGGGTATTTATAACCAATCTTCAATCCGTTGAAACTTCAATCCATTGAAAAACCACCGTTTAGAGATAACATTAAATGCTATTTAATCCGTTGTGAGAATTGCTTCTGAGAGCACTGATATCTCTGACACGGTACAAGGTTGGTGCTGCCATAAAGCTGCTACTATTGTTGCTGCAGAGGCTGCGTTGCAGAGATTTCCTCAGTGGTGTATGAAATTCAAATATACCAGGAAAGGTCTCTGTGTTCCTTGCTATAAATGTTGTTGAAAAGGTACGTGCAGCAGGGAACGCTTGACTCAGAAGAATTTTCAGAGATGTCTTCATAAACTTCAGCAAAGAGTGCCACGTCATTAATGAGACTTCAGACGACTTCAATACTTCAGACAGGTTGAGCACTTCAGACGGCTTCAACACTTCAGACAGGTTGAACCTTCAGAAGGCTTAATACCTCAGATAGGTTGAAAGCACTTCAAACAGTCTTTATATAAGTTCATAGTGGCTTGCTGAAATCATAGATAAATCATTAAACATATATGTATCTATGATAAATATTTTAACCCAAATTTGTTAAGCATTAAAACTTGGGAAGTGAGTTATCTAAAACATCATAATTTTCCTTATGATATTTTTGAGACTCAACACTCTTCTTACCTCTAACCATCTCCAGATCCATCCTTTAAGATTGTATTCACTGCTATCAGAAATTTATCTATTTGGCATCTATAATAACAAGCATTCCTCCTCCCCTACGTCTTTAAAAAAATCACCAAGATGATACACATGAATATAAAACACTCTCAGAAGAATGAAAAGAAACCTCCCTACAAAACAGAGACAAAGGGATGCTCACACGTTGGGGTGATATTTTTCAACTTTAGCTTCAGGAACACTTCAGTGGAACTATTATGGACAAAAGAAAAACTCACTAAAGCTTTATCTTGTTAAAGTAATTTTCAGTGCATGTCCATGAAATAAGCAATAATTAATGACATTAGAATGGTTTTTATGCCTATCCGTACAGTAAATGAATTAAAACCAGAACCAAGAAAATGAACAACCCCACGAAATATAATACAAAACAAACCAACCCAAAGACAAAGATCCAAACCAAAATCACAAGTTTTGATTGACAACTCGAAAAACACATCCTTTGTTACTGAAAAGGAAGAGCCCAGATTTGTGGATGAACTAGTGAATGAAAAAGAAGAATACCCAATAAAGGGCACAATATACAATCTAACAAATCACCATAAAAATCTAAATTTGGGATTAAAGTTAAAAGCAATAAATATAAACAAGATTACCAGAATGAGTGGCTCGAGGTTGTTGGATTTGAGAGAGAGAGAGGAATGACATTGGTGATGGAAATGAGTGGCCTTGTAGGCTTGTTGGATCTCTTGTGAGGGTAGTTGTTCGGGGAGCAGTGTTGGGTGGTGGATGGCGGTGGAATGGGAGAGGAAGAGGAAGAAGAAAGGAAGCGATGCCATGGAGAGGACAAGGAGGGTGGATCTGGTTGGAGGGGAGAAGAGGGAGTGGGGGAAGGGGGTGGGGAAACAATTGGATGGGTCACAGGGGTTGGGTTACAGGGGAGGGGAAAAGGAGGGAGTGGGAAAACAATGAGAGCTTTTGTGGTGGTCTAAGAACAAATTTCTGGCGGTTTAAGACCGCCAGTAACATAATAATGGAAACCTAAGAGAGAGAAAACATGCCACATCAGCATCTGACACATGCCATTTGAAGGGAGTGACTAATTGCAAACATAAAAAAATTTTCGAGGACGTTTTAATAAAAAAAATATATAGGGACTAAAAGCAAAACTCACTAATTTTACAGGGACCAAAAACATATTTTACCCAATTTTTAATTTTCTTTTATACCTTCATTTCATTTTTATCTTCATTTTTTTATTATATTAATTATTACATTTTTTATTTTTCTCAATTTTTCTCCTTCCCACATTTCTCACACCTCAAATATGGGGTATTAAATTTTTTTACCCAATTTATCTTTAAAATGAATGAATGTCAATATATTATTTTTAAATTTGAATAGATTAAATTTTGTTTGATGTTTTGAATGGAGAGAACTGAGAGAGTTGATGGCGCATCAGTGGTTTCACCTCCCCTAAACCACCTGATGGTACTGAGGAAGGAGCACAACCACAACGAGTATCGTTTCGAGACAAATTGTTGGGCTAGCAGGAACCACTCCCAAGACGACAACAGACGAACCTTATCGAGAAAGAGTTATTTAGGATTGAGTACGAAGATGGGAATAGGCTTAAACCCAGATGTTATATCAAAGAGAAAGTTTTGCACGAGCTCTAGACTCCTTAGGAAGATGCAACAATCGTTAAGTTGCTTGGAAAAACCTTGGGGTTTATGGTCATGGATGAGAGGTTGAAAAAAGTGTGGAAGATTACTGGAGGGTTTGAGACAACGGATATTGGTCATGGATACTTTGTGGTGAAATTTGAAAGTGCGAAAGATAGGGAGAAGGTCGTTCATGGTGGACCATGGATGATATTTGATCATTATCTGGCAATAAGGGAGTGGACCCCTGATTTTTAGTGTCTGAGATCAAGAGTGGGTTATTATCAGACAATTTGGCAAAGGGTGAGTTTGTTTATCTTTTTTCCTTCTTTAGAATTGATATTAATATAACATCTTTAATTGTTTTAACTGTTAATATTGAATATTATATTTTGCAGGTGGGTGCCTAACAACCCACCTATCGCAACCATTGGTCATGCGATCCGTTTGCAGTTTCGGGGTCATTACTACCTTTGGGAGGTCACCCCAAAGGATGTAAGGGACAGGTGGTGGGAAGAGTTCACGGTAATTAAAAACCCTATCCATTTCAAATTTTTTCTTAAGATATGTCAATTTGTCATAACTTACCATATTTTTATTTTGCAAAGCCAAGTTACTTGGGACCCTTCTCGTGAGGCCCAAATCAAGAAGGTGTACAAGCAAAGGGTTGCTCGTCGCCTTCGAGATATGATGAACAAGGCTCAGAAGGCTGGGAAAAGGCCCACGTGGTGTGGTGACGAGGCCTGGGAGGGTCTTTTGGCCTACTGGGACTCTGCGGAATTCAAGGGGAAGTCTGCTCGTAACAAGAGCAACCGGACTTCTCAACACGTGGGGCAGTCCACACCACGGGCCGCAGGGCCCACCATGAGGTGGCGTTGGATATGATATGTATATACAAACACCCTTATATATTATGTTTCTATTTGTTGTTAAATTAATTAATTTGTGTAATTTTTCTGTGTAGGCTCAACAGCTTGGGCCGGAAATCGAGCTTGACGAGTTCTTTGTTACCACCCACGTAAAAAGGGGTGGTGGCTGGGTAGATGACCGAGCGCGATCCTCCTATGTAAGTGTTATTTTATAAGTGTTTTTTATATAATTTCATATTTATGCGATTACATATATAACTAATAATTAATTTTACTTTTACCTCAACAAACAAATTACAAGGAGCGGTTGAGGGAGGTGGAGTCACAGATAGGGGACACCTCCATGACTGATGCCTCCACCAAGCTGGAGATCTGGAGGGATGCTGCGGGTGGCAAGACCCGAGGCTGTTGTTATGGCACCGGGGACTTGGCCTCCAACATTCGTCCATGTGTGACCAGCTTGACTCAGGAGTCCCGGGCTCACACCAGCGGGAGTACTGACGAGTCCGGGTCACGACATTCAACTGAGGAGGCGCTGCGCCAGGAAGTCAATGAAGCAAGGCAGGAATCTCGCCAGGCCATAGCGAAGGCTGCAGAGTTGGAGGATGAGTTTGGACGTCTCTGACGAAAGATGCAGCAATTGCTGGAGGCTCGGGCTGCAGCTCAGGATTAGGCTCAGCCGCACCCCCTTTATGATGCCTCCTTTGATGACCAACCGTTGGATGAGGAGGAGGAGCCGACCCCACCACAGCCCCAGCGTCGTCACCGCCATTGATTTCTTTTTCATTATGTTTTTTATGGTTTTATTGTATTATGTTTGAACAGATTATATGTCTGTATATATAAATGTTTTCTTCTCTCGATGTGTTCACATAGTATTTAGCATTACTTTTATAATTTTAAAATTAATATATAATAAACCCTAAACCATAAATATTAAAATAAAATAAATAATAATAAATTTAATTTAAAAAAAGAAATTTACCTGTAACGACGACCATGGCTGTCACTAGATAAAAATTTGAAAAAAAATATTCGTAGCGACGACCATGTTTGTAGATACGGCTCCAGTGACAGCCTGGCCGTCTCTACGTAGGGACGGCATACTTTGCTTGTCGCTACTGTATTTATGACGCGCTCTGTAGCGATGTCCACGTGACCGTCTCTAAGCTGTAGCTATGTACGTAGCCTGTAGCGATGGTTTTTCGTTATATCGCTAATATGCGCTTTTCTTGTAGTGCACCGCCCTTTTGGTGTTAGTGGCCACAAAAAATTTATCGGGATCTACATCCCGCCCAAGCTGTCGTCGTTGTACAGAAAAATTACACTAATTAATTATTTTAATTACAAATACAAAAATAACATAGAAGAGTAGGTTTTTACATACCATATCCAGCGTGACCTCAATGTGGGCCTTGTGGCCCGTGGTGTGGACCGCCCCGCCTCGACGAGAAGCCCGATTGCTCTTATTACGAGCGGACTTCCCCTTGAACTCATAAGAGGCCCAATAGGCCAAAAGACCCTCCCAGGTCTCCTCACCACACCAAGTGGGCCGAGTGTCATTTGTCCGGGCCTTGTTCAGCATATCTCGGAGGCGTCGAGAAATCCTCTGCTCGTACAGCTTCTTAATTCGGGCCTTGTCCCCAAGGGCCCAAGTAACACTGTTATGTAAAAGAAAAAAACTTTTAGGGTTAGTCATTTGAAAATGTCATAACAAGTTAAAAAAATAATGTAAAATGTCATTTGAAATTGTCTTATCGTGAACTCCTCCCACCACTTGTCCCTCACATCCTTCGGGGTGACCTCCCACAAATAGTGAGGACCCCAGAATTGTGAGCGGATCACATGACCAATGGTCGCGATAGGGGGTTGTTAAGCACCCAACTTCAAAATAAATAAATTCAAAGTTAACTATAACTTATAAAAATTCAAAATATTAAAGAAATAAAAAAATCTTAGAAACTCACCATTTACCATAAGGTCGGATGATT
This sequence comes from Sesbania bispinosa, assembly GCA_026901365.1. Lineage (NCBI taxonomy): Eukaryota > Viridiplantae > Streptophyta > Magnoliopsida > Fabales > Fabaceae > Sesbania > Sesbania bispinosa. Next base: position 112,480 of record QLOH01000954.1, on the reverse strand, counting down.
ACCCTACCCTGAGGGTCCAGCTCATGAGCGGCACTGGAGCTGGCACCCAGTGCGGAGGCTGGTGTACATCAGGCTCCTCATCAGCCTCCCTATCAATCTCATCCTGGGGTCACCTTCACCCTCCTCATCGGAAATATGTGGCAGGTCATCCTCTGGCTGCTGATGACCTACCTCGGGGGGAAGCTCCTGATATCCCCGGGTAGGGATGAACCTCATCGCCTCAGCAGATGCAGCAGGTTGGGCCACCTTTACAGGGGCTGAAGGTGGAGGGGAGGAAGAAGTCTGCACGTACGCCAGAGGGGCTGAAGATGCATGCTGCTCTGGAAGTTGCTCAGGGTGAGGGACGTTGGTCCTCTCCCGACGTGCGCGAGCTGCCTGTGCAGCAAACTCGCCCTGAGGGATGAGCCTTCCTCTAATAGGTAGGATCTTCTGACCGCCTCGACCACGCATACGAGTAGGGATGTCAACGGGGCGGAGCAGGGGCGAGTAGTGACTACCCGTATATATACCCGCTAAAATTAACAGTTACCCATGCGGGTAACGGGTATTCGCGGGTATTCACGAGTATCCATTAATGTTTAAGAATTTAAATTTTATAAAAGAAACAGAGGAAATGTTATATAATATATTATAATATCATACTATATATATAAATAATCATTATATAATACCATTACGTGTTAATATATTAAGAATATCATCAAAAAATAAATTATATCTCATCATAAAATGATAAAATATCCTAATATTCAAATATATTTAATAGAAAAATATGTTTTAATGAGTATGCGGGTACCCGCGGGGCGGGTAGTATAATATTCGTCCCCACCCATTATATAAATATGTGGGACCCATTGCGGGTATATCCACGAGTATCCATGGGTACGGGTTTTTTGACATCCCTACATACGAGGCATATTAACCTAATTTTAATAATGTTAAATTAAACATTAAAAAATAAACCTATAAATTAAATAAATAACTACATACAAACTTAATTAAATAAATTAAATTATCATACAAACTAATACCAATTAAAGAAAATAAATAATTAATAATTACTAATTACTAATAATTATTAGTAATTAATAGCTAATAATTACTATCTACGTAATTACTAATAATTAATAGCTACATAATTACTAATAATTAGTAAATAATTGCTAATAATTAATAACCTAACAATTAATATCTAATTAATAATTAATTACTAATAATTACTACTTAACTGCCTATATACTCAAATACATATACAACTAAAATAACTACCTACATAATTAAATAACTAACTACATAATTATGTAATTATAATTAAAAAACATAAATTAATCAAACATTACCTGAATTGCGGCTGGTGGTGGTTGACGGTGGGTGGTGGTGGTGGTGGACGACGAAGGAGGAAGAATGAGGAGGGGCAAAGGAACAAAGGGACAATTGTTTAAGGTTCTAATAAGTTCAAAATGAACCTTTTTATGGGGGAGAGAGTTTAATCGGTAAGGAATTGAAGCTAGGGAGTGGGAGAGGGAGAACGGAGTGGTGGCCGGAGGTAGTGAGTTGAGGGACAAAGGAGAGATTATGGGAAGAAAAAGAAGAAGAGGGATAGGGGGAAATGGTTTTGTGCGTGTAAGTTTTAAACGTAGTCGCTACGTTAAAAAATTGCTCCAACGCGACAAATGGGTTTTATTGTAGTTTTTTAGTGTATCGAAGGCTTGGTCGTCGCTACAGTGCGATACGTAGCGACGACTAGGCTGTCACAAAGTATTAATTGCATAGCTACGTGTTGAGTTGCGCATTTAATGTCGTTGCTACGGTCTCGCGTCTAATTCAACGCATTCTTGTAGTGAACAAACGCGAATAAAGATACGAAGCAGTTGGAGATCAGAACAGAGATGGGTAGCCACAATAGACAGGAACAAAGATATGAAACAACCAAAGATTAGATATCAAAGATGGGAGCAGTCACGCGCAACGGGAGCAGTCGGAGAAGGGAGCTTCATGACGAGAACATAAATCAGAGCGTAAAAGAGAGCGACACGAAGAGAACGAAAATGGGTACATTCGCCAGAGAAGATGGGTGTAGTTGACGGAGAAGCAGCCATAGAAGACCGGTACAATCTCACTCACATATAGTTGCCGAGTTGCGTTGCTCCGTTGGAGGAAGGAATTTTACTTTAGGGTCTTTACATCTGTTGGTGTTTTATTGTGATGTTATTACAAGGTAAATAAATCAATTTAGTAATTAGGGTATTTTTGAATGATTAAAATTAAATAAAAAGACTTAATTAGACGAGTCAGCTAATTGGATTCAGTATTAAGGGTGACATGTAACTTCTATTAGCTAGCTGACAGGTTAACGGATCTCACTATCGGAAGGGACCACGGTTTGGGGGTTTGCAAAGTTCAAGGATAAAAAAAACAAAGGATTTAAAATACATGGACTAAGACAAAAAATTGACCGAAACTATAGGAACTAAAAACATATTCTTTCCATTAAAAAAATTAAATCATATAATCTCATCTTTGTGTCCAATTAGTGTTAGCCTGATGCATTGGTGTCGTGACCAACACTAATAGTTCGAGTCTAAATCAGTGTTTTATTGTAGTGATACACAAATATATATAATAAAACAAAACTTTCACTCTCTACACTATTACATCGTTAATAATAACATTGGATAGTGATAGAAAATAAATAGAATTAATTTATATTTTCTTTTAATCGTTTGTTTATGGGAAATTGATTGATTAGAAAGTAATAAAAATTAGCTAGTTTATCTTGTTTGATCGTATAAGGTTTATTTGCTTAGAATTTTGAAGAGTTACTTTTAAAGACAAAAATACTAATTTATGTTTGAGAAATAGTGATACTTGTAAAGTAATTTTAAAACAATTAATTTTGTTGAATTGTATGTAATAAAAATACACTCTCTGTCCCTTATTATAATATCCTTCTAACCGTTTTACACCGTTTAAGAAAAGTTGATTAATGCATAAATCTTTTAAAAAAATTATAACATTCCAAATATACCCCTATTTAAAGTTCACTATATTTTAGGGACATTAATTGTCATATAGTGGAAGACTCCAAAAGTTAGTTTTCAATGGTGTAGTTAAATATGTGGGTAAAAGTTCATTAATTATTCACGCTGATCAATATATTGAGAATTAAAAGGAGTTAAACATTAATGAAGGGCAAATATGGAAAAAAGATGAATTCATTTAAAAATATGCAAATGATCATATATTAAGGGACACTCAATTCTTCTAGAATGGGTCTTATAAATAAGGACGATGGAATATTTAAACATTAAATGTTTCCAACAAAAGTTTTATTTATATATAGACATTTTCTTTATATAATTCCTTGTAAAATTACATAGATAGAGAAAAAATAAAAAATGAAATAAAAGAAAATAAAAAGAAGAAAAATAAAGAGAAAAAAATAAATTTTCTCTTATAATATTTAAATAAAGAGAAAAAGGGAAAAATAATAAATATTATTTCCTTTTGTTTGATAAAAAATATGAGAAAAGAATATTAATTTATGTTAAATATTTTTTAACATACTAATAAATAAGGTAGATAAAGAAATTTATCATTTTAAATTTTAATATGTATTTTTCTCTTTCTGTCATATTTTCTTCACCTAAGAAGTAGAAATCAATTTCTTTGTAATATGCACTTTACTTTTCACAGTTAAGGGAAAGTAGTTATAATTTTATTTTCTTGTCATATTTTCTTTTCACAATTCAGGAAAAATAATTAATTTTATTTTTATCTAACTTATCTTTTTCACAATTCAGGAAATATAATTAATTTTATTTTTATTTTTATCTAACTTTTCTCTTTCTATTTTCTGTTGATATCCAAACAATTTAAAGAGAGAATGTTGATGGGGTTATTAAGAACCTTTTTATAAGTTCACATCAAGTAAATCCTTATCGAAAAAAAAAACCTATAAAAGTTACTCCCTCCTTTTATAAGACAATTTTAAAAATATTATTTTGATTTTTATTACAAGACTCTTTACAAAGTTTTGGAAACTTTTATTAGTTTTTTTATCTTTATCCTTCATAATTAATGAACTTTTTTGTGCAAAACCATAAGTATCCTCCACGGGGGACAATTCTGTTTGAGCAGGATAAAACCTCTATGAGCGACAATGTTTTCCCTCCTAGTATTTAACACAACTGCATAATTAAGGCTCAAACTCGAGACCACTAGTTAAGCTGGAACAATACTTACCAACCGAGAGAGTATAAACTAATTCAAACCAAGTCATACTCTTTAAGTGAGAACAAAATATCATTAATACTTGCAAATATTGTTGTGTAATGATATGTAATATCACTATATTGAAGTGTATTTTTATTTAAATTGTTTACGGGATCAATTTTGATTTGGGTGGTTATTTATTCTACCTTACTTCCTATTTATAAGACCTCATTTTTTACTCAAACACATGTGGTAAGAAAACATATATATTTTAATGTATAATGATTTTTAAAAATATACTCTTATTTCCAAATTAAACTCTATTTGATTCCCTATTGTTTGTCCTAAGATTTTGTCCAAACAAATGTATCTTAGAGCAATCTAGGACAAAATACGTGTCCTTAAATGTGTGGGATCTCTAAGTGTGAAATCTAAGAATAAAGCAAGAAAAATGCCAATATGAATAAGAGAGGCCCCAAAGACGGGCCTGAACTTGTATTGAATTTGATTAAAGTAAAGAAAAAGTAGATGAAAGCGTTGATACAACTCAAGAATACATGAGAGAAATACATAAAAACAAAGATAAAAGGGTGGTATGCATGATCCCTACTTTCTCTTCACGAATCTGGGTGTCTGTGATCTCTAGAGTGGATGTTATGGCTTTCAGGGTGCTATGAGTGTTCAGGTTGCGGACCATTGCTCCCTCTCTCTTTCCCCTATTTATAGGTGCTTCAGATAATTGTCCATGGGCTGCATAAATGCCAAGCACATCTTCACGTAACCACCATGAACCCACGTTCTTGATATGCTCTTTAAGGGTCTACTTCTGATAACTGCCTTTGATGACGTGGAAAATGTCCAAGTTCCTTCGAATTGATAAGGGGAAAGGAGCCTCTTCGAATTAAAAGAAATGATCCTCTTCGAGCTACGACAATGACTTTTCTCTTCAAACCCTGATCTGCTTCGAACTCATCTAGCTCCTTCTCGACCCTTTTCTTGCACCAGGGGGCTCGATCTTCTTGCTATTTTCTCTTAACCTTCGAAGCACAGGACACCTGCCAGCCAACTTAAATGCCCTTGACCACCATCCACCTTGGTCAAAGTGATCAAGACTTCCCCTCATTGGCTTATTTGAGTGACATTTTTAATATCTTCATGACCTTCAGCCTTATAAAAGGGTGGAAATCCATTTTTGATTCATCATTCTCCTTTTGACTGTGGAGAGATCCCTGATATTGGCTGCCCTATATGACCTGATTCTTCCATTGCCTTTGGATTTCAAGTCGACACTCGACAGGGAACGTGGACCTTGACCTCGGGTCAAACAGCGCAGCCAATTTACAAGACCATGGCATTATGTGTGGCCTTGTATTACTTCCACTTCCTTGGTGCCAACCTCGAATCTAAGGCAGTGGATAAGCTTAACGCCAACGCCAATCCTTCTGGCTCTTGGAGGAGGAGGAGAAGGAAGAAGAAGAAGAGGGTGAGGAGTTTGTGCTCTTGGGAGTATTTGGAAGATCCAAGGCTTCAAGCTAATCCTCCCTCGAGGCTCACAATGCAATAACACTCCTCCTCCGAAGACATGACACTGGCTCGAAGAACGGAACACCTCTCCACCGAAGACATGACACTAGCTCGAAGAACGGAACCTCTGCAAGGGCAATTGCTACAAAGGAAGACTTCATACTCGAAGAAAGACATTTGTAGTCTAGTTCAATCCTTTTGTAATTATTGCTCGAACATTAATAAAATACGTCTTTCTTTTATGTCTTTTGTTCGAATCATAGTTTTTTTTAAAATTGTGAGTAACACCTATATTAATCAAATATTAGAAATTATAAAATTTTATTAATTATAAGGAGTAAAGATGAAAGAAAACTAATAAATATTTCTAAAACTTTATAAAAAATCTTATAAAATGGATCAAAATAAAATCCTTAAAAGTATCTTATAAAAATGAATTAGAATAACAAAAAACAATAAAAACAAAATTAGAGATGGAGTATCAAATACGTCTCCATTAAAGATGAATTCAAACTCCTTTTAGCCAGTTACGAATGTTTTGGAAATTAGAAATAACAAAATACTGTAATAATGACTCATAAGTATATATTCATCTATATGTTAAACTTAGAGGCATAAATATAGAAGGTATCCATCTTTGCTAGAGATGGATTGAAACTCCTCTTAGTCATGTTCGATGAAATGTTTTAAAAAATGAGATCTGTTATTCATACAACCAATTTATACAACATACATTTCTTTCTCTATCTCTTTTTATCACATCACCTATCACATCTCACACTCTCTCCTCTATTTCTTTCTCTTTCAATGTTGTAGAGAATTATTGTTCATATTTATTGTACAAAAACAACTTCTCTTAAAAAATTAGAGATGGCAAAATTACATCTAAATGGAAATATATCTGTGTCTATAAAATTTTGACATTCCATCTCTAAAATGCTCAATAATGAAAATTGGTAATTTTTTTCCGTATCACATTCTTTCTTTTTTTCCTGGTGCTGATGGTTGTTGCTCGATCGGAATCCACTTGACTTCACTCACCGACAAAATTTTGGTTAGACCGGTCCACCACTAATAAAACATTAACCTTTTCAAAGTGGATAACTTCTTATATATGGATAATGATTGATATATCAATCAACAATAACCTGGAAAATACAAATTAAAAATCGAATATTGGACTGCCTGGGTTCGTATATCTACTTGACTACTCCAATCAAATTTTAAGTGACAATCGATCTTATCCATTTTGGAATTGTTCTTCAATAATTTCCAGCTTATAGTTTGTTTCCACTTGTGGAATTCCAAACTTCGTTATCGATCTGCTAATCTTTGAAAGGTCCAAGAAATCTCATATGCTCCAAATTCCTATTGAAAAAAAAAAGTTTTTTTTCTTGTCTAATACTCCAATCTCCTCTAGTTCTGTTAGAGTCCCACATTGCCTAGAGATAAGGTCAAATTATGGTATATAAGGTCAAATTATGATTAAATGGTAATATAAAAATTAAAATATATTCTTAATATATATATAGTTAAAAAAATTAAAATATTATATTTTTCGAAATTCAATACATAATTCCTTGACTAATATTAGAAATATTTTAATACTTATTTTCATATATATAGAGTAATTATTTTACTTTATTATTTATTTTAAAATAAATTTATAACCGTATATATTTTCTTTTTCTAATTTTTATTAATCTTACTTTACTTTAATTATTTATATTAATTAATTATTATATATAATAAGCGAGCTATTCACGAACTCTTAATGTCAAGTTTATAAGGCTTGGGCTTTGCTCATTTAAATAATTAAGCTCAACTTTAAGTTTGGGCTTGTTTGTTTAATTAAACAAACGAGCTTGGTCGAACATTTAACAAGCCGAGTTCAAATACAAACCCATTTTTTTCTTTTTGTTTTGGCTGTAAATTTTTAACTTATTGGAACTAAATTCTCTCAATCCTTCAGCTAAAATTCCCATATATATATTTGTAAGTAGAAGTACCATATACTATGATCATATGGTACATATTGGTAGTTCAAATTCTCATAAATCATAATAGTAAGGTATATATATATGTGTGTGTGAGGAGGGATCAACTTACACCAATGTAAGTTACACCAAGTCTTACACCGCTAATAACTCTAGATCAAATGTGATTTTTATTAATCCAACCGTTATATTATATTTATTCATCATCTTGATTATCTGTGTAAAATTTCGTAAAATTTGAACACTAATAAACTGATAATCAAATGGTCCCTTTTTTCATATATTTCAAATATATATATGACGTTAATCTTGAGACATCTCAATGACATATCAAATAATTTTAGATTAAAGTAAAATTTTATATGTATGATCTATATGATAATAACTTTCAATCCAACGGTAGATTACTTAATACAATGATCTGATAAAAAATTATTCAGCGGTATAAGACTTGGTGTAACTTACACGGGTGTAAGTTGATCCCTCCTCTATATATATATATATATATATATATATATATATATATATATATATATATATATATGCCTAGCTAATTTATGCATCCAGAGACATAAATTAAAGATTAGTTTGAGACTGGTGCTGTGTCAATATCATACAAGTTAAATACCCCTGAATATATATAGTGCAGTTTTTTTTGAGAATTTCTATTGGCTTCAAATACATGGGTCACTTTCAGTACATAGCTGTTGCTAGTCACTTTGATATTAGCTAGGATTCCTTGTTTCGTTTTCTAATAATGCTCATAACTAACAAATATAAACCCCATTTGCTTTCCATGCAGATGTGGACGCATAAACATGAACTTGCCACTTCTTGATGATGGATAAGAAAGTTCACAGCCATTATTGGTATCCCAATATTAATTATAAACTAGATATAGAGTAATGCGTTATGTTATAATATGATAAACTTAATCTTTAATAAAGGAAAAAAAAAGTATGAGACGGTGAAAATAAGATTAATTTTTAATTTTATATCATTTTGATGTGGTTTAAAGGTAGATGATTTCCTTCAATGGATTTTTTTGGTAAGTTCCTTCAATAGATTATACATAGAGTAATAAATTCTGTTATAACTTACATTGACATAACGATAGATAATGGTAAAATAATGATTATGAATGACAGTTTTAGAATATCAAATGAATGTTAAGAATTGTACGTATGTGAATATAATGTTGCAAGAAGAGATAAAATGTAGAGGTGTCGCATCATATTATTAATGATATGAAAAAATTAGACATAAGTGGTGATTTGATCAGAGTTGACGTGACAACTCTATGATTTTGCGGTTCAGCTTTTATATATATATCATGGATTATGAATAGATAGATAGATGAGCAACTTAATGTGATTACATTAAATGTTGCCCTAAAGTTTGTAAAATTAAAATCAGTACACATAAATCTCAGTTATATACTAAACTAGTGTTATTAGACTTGACACACATTGTATATACAGTTGTGAAATCATAATTGAAGTATATATAAAGAAAAAAAATTAGGCATAGAAAAATTAACTTTGTAAAATCAAATAATAATATTATGAATTATATATGTTACAAAACTAAAAAAAAACTAAGATTGTTTTTTTAAAAAAAAAATAGTTGTTGCCTCCTTGGAGCATTAATTAGGGTGGCCATAAAGTAAAATACACAAAATATTATCATCAAGGGAAACTGTTAAATGAGAGTTGGTTCAAGTGGTACATGTTTGATTCCTCCTGCTGAGAGAGTTAGCCCCACTATGATTTGAATGTTTTGTGAACCACAATATTGACAATTTTGCATTAAAAATAATTTAAATAAGTGGCAAAAAGTTGTAATATAAATAATTAAAAGAAACACACACATATAAGAGCATAATATGGTTATAGACTTGTTGTATATGCATGGAGTAGGTTCGCGGGCACATCCCTGTAGCTCGAACCATGTCTTTTCGTAGCTAGTGATCATGGGCCAAACTTGCCAAACACATTGTTTTCAGGCAGCATTTGATCGTTTGCTTGCAACGAAAACGAACCCAGCATCGCTAGCAAGAAAGAAAGAAACCTGATATTTAACATAAAAATTGTTTGAGAATTAAAAATTTAAAATGAAAAATAATACCATTTTTTTATATAATATATCTTTTTGTTCTGGTATAGAACTCGAACCTGAGTCTGTGATGTCGAACTCGGATCTAGATCTGGGTTGTAGGAATGTGAATCCGGGTTGCCCACAGTTGGGGGGTGTACCTACAAAGGCTCTCTGACACCCAAGTCAGATATGTATAACGGTCAAAGTGGTTGATTAAGTAAAGATTGCGTACCTTATGAATTGTTAATATCCTCTATTTATAGGGGATTTGGCCTGCATAAATGTGGTATGTTCGCGTATACAGTAATAGAGTAAGTATATGTATATGTATAATTATGGATATTTGGTAATCATAATTACATCAGTATTGGGCCGTCATGGCCAATAGGCCTTAGGTTTAGACCGTAACAGAAGCCCCCTAGCTCTAGTCGACTTGATGAAGTCGACTTTGAGCTTAGATATGGGCCATGGTGTTTTACATGTGTTCTTTGTGATCAAAGCAGGATATGCGTTTCGAGACGAGATGTGTGACTCGATCATACTTGTTTCCATGGCTCGAGACGAGATGGATGGCTCGATGCGGGTTACCATAGTATATATTCGCTTCTGTGGTTCGAGACGGGATAGATGACTCGAGATGGGTTACATGTCAACCCAAAGATGTAACGGTTCGGGATGGGTTATTTTATATTTAACCGTTACGACGTTTGGTTTTCCTTGTGACGTTTCGACTTCCAAGTGACCTTTCGTATATATGGTCGTGTCGATTCGACTTCTTGGGCCTCTACTTGAATATGGGCCTTTTTCGGTCCTATAAATAGGAAGATGATTGTGACGGTTTCTTCACTTTGCTCCAATTCTTCTGTGCATTTGCCTTCTCTTGAGACTAATCTCGGAAACAGAACCAACTTTCGACTTGCACCTCAGATTTGAACCCAACTATCAGGTATTTCTCTCTCTTCTCTTTTATTCTTTTCTGCACAAATGAGTGACAGTGAGTCTTTGGAGATTTTGTCTGGGAAACCTCAATTGTGGGTGTCTAAGAGTCTGTCGTCTTGTGGGGATGATGGTGAAGATTTCAGTCCTAAAGTGGCTAAGATTTTGAGACGGAGAAACATAGTCCCTGTGGATTTTAGGGGTGTTGCTGGGATTGGGACGAATGATTTACTTGTAAAGTCCAAGTCGGGTTCTTGTGATAGTATTTTTTATTGGTCCGAATCGGGTTCTAGTTGTCTCGGTTCTGATAAGGCTAGTTGTTATACGACCTCTGCAGGTGTTGAAATGGCTGAGGCTCACGATGTAGATTACTTTATGCCCACGTGGGCGGATAGGTATAGATGGGTGGACCCGGAGGTCCTTGGAGTGCCAAGCATCTATAGGCCGAGTTGTTTGGAGCATAGTCAAGAGCGTCTATTCGATTTAGAAGTGTTTGGCACGGCTGAAATGAAGGGGGATTACAACTTTGTGATTCCGCCCCGGGGGAGTCGGGTTTGCCACCTCTCTGAAAGTAATACATCTTTTTTATATACATATGATTTCTTCCATTCCAAGTTGAAAATAAGGTTTCCTTTCACCCCCTTCGAAGAAAGGGTGTTCATGTATTTGAACTGTGCACCCTCACAATTACATCCAAATTCATGGGCGTTCATCAGGTGTTTTCAGCTGATAATGGACGAGTTTGGTTTCACTCCTTCTGTCAAGTTATTTTTTCATTTTTTCCAAGTATTGAGGAAGCATCCCAAGGGTAAGAAGGATGAGACCTTGAAAAGTTGGATCTCATTAAATGGGTTTAATGGTCGCAAGTTGATCGCACCCTACACCGAGTCGACCAAAAGGGGGAGCATCACTTTTAAACAAGAATTCTTCCAGGTGCAGGCGGTAGAAGGTGTGAAGCCGTTTTGGGAGGAACAATCGTCCAATGCCCCAAAGTTCTATATTTACTGGAGTGAGAGGCATTACGACAAGAAGTCGTCCGATTATGAAGTGGATGAGTCGAGTTTATCCCCACAAGAATTGACCGTGAAGGGTGTGTTGCTGGAGTCGGTCAAGGAATGTGGTGTATTCTCTAGTAAAAAGATATTAGATGGGTTGATGCGTAATTTCGGTTCGAGAATTGGTGAGACTTGTATTTTATTTTTTATTGTTGATTGTCATCATACTTTGGCTTAATGCTTCTTCATTGTTTTAGCATCAATGGCCAACACTGCTTTGAAGCAATTGAGGGCTTTGCAGAATGCCAACGTGAACCAGGAAGATGAGGTGCGTGTGGACCTAGATTTTACTCCAGGTTTTGGTGAAGGTGTCTCGGGCAGCCAACCCTCTCTAGATGATGGAGCCGAGGTTGGTGGGGACGGGGTTGTTCGGACAACCCGTACGGACGAGGAACACCCCAAGAAGAAGAAGCAAGCCAAGGCTAAGAAGAGACCAAGAATTGAAGAATCTTCAGGGGAATCCGGGGTTAATCTGTATGACTTGGAGTGTGATTTGGACACGCCTGAGATGGATCATATCTTGTACAACCCATTTATGAAGGCGGTTCATGACAACGTGCCCGTGAGTGAGCATCTCGGGGATGTGGAGCGTCAATGTCTCCAACATGCCGCTTTTCTGAGGTATATGTGGCTGGATGTGATGTCGGCTTATGATCAGGAAAATGCGGCTTTGGAGATGTGTACTACGGAGCGGGATAAGGCCTTGGAGGATTTAAAGGCCGCTCAGGAGTCTTTTGATAATGAGAAAAAGGACAAGTTGAAATACAAGGGTTTGTACAAGACGACCAAGGATAAAAATAAGGCCTTGGAGGTTGAGATAACCAAATTGAAAGATGATTTGGAGAAATTGTGAATAGCTCCTCCTGCATCCGGGATGAATGAGGCGATTGTGACCGAGTTAGTAAAGAAGAATTTGCAGAAGGCTCAGGCTAAGTTCAATCAGGAGAAGGCTAGCCTTGTGCAGCTGTCTGAAAAAATTGGTACCGAGTCTTTTGCGAATGCAATTTTGCAGTTGAAGATTCTCAATCCCGGTCTGATGGTTGAGGGAGTGTCGTCTTCCTACGAGGTTTTTAAGGAGCAGATCTGCAAGGTCAACATGGAGAAGAAGGTTTATGTGGCAGTTGCTTCGGGGGAGGAAGTCGGTCCCTATGAGGAGGAGTGAATACCCTTTTTATTTTAACTTGTAATTTTTGAATTTTCTGAATTACTTGTCGCCTGAATGTGCAAGTGTTATGCACTTTTTATGTTAATTTGCTATACTTTTGGCATGCTCATGCGCTCGTGATGTTTACCGTGTTGTGTACGTTGGCTTTGAGTTTTGCGCTTTTAACGTCTATTTACGCTTGTAACGCAGTTGCTTCTTTTTTCATTTTTTGGGGATGCGGGGCCACGATGCTCTTCGCATCCGGGATTGATACTAATTTGAGTATATGACTGAGATGCTCTTCACATCAGGGTGTTTAAGAGTAAGATAGCCGAGATGTTCTTCACATCTCGGTTGAAAGCATAGCATGATTTTGAAAGCATAGCATGATTTTAAAACCGAGATGCTCTTCGCATCAAGGACTTTATTGAATCAAATGAGATTAAGTATATCAACGGGATGCTCTTCACACCCGGTTTAAAACAAATAATATCGTAAGTGTCCTAAAATACAAAAATTAACATAGTTAAGAGTAGTAGGTTCTAAGTTTGTCCGAGTTCTAGAATCTTGGGACAACTTTCCCATCAAGGGACTCGAGTTTATTAGCGTCGTTTCCAGTGGATTTGGTTACTCTGTATGAGCCATCCCAATTTGTAGCGAGTTTACCTTGGGAAGCATTTTTTGTTCCTAATGTCGGCCCTTCTCAGGACAAGATCGCCAGGTTCAAACATCCTGATGAATAGTGTTGCCAAGTGTTCCTTCAGCATGAAATCTTGAATGTGTGCCACAACGCGCCTTTCATCCAAGAAGTCTAGCTCCTCGAGGATGTCTTTCCCATTGGTTTCTTGATTGAAGCTTTCCACTCTCCAACTCGGTTCTCCTATCTCAACTGGGATAAGTGCTTCTGTCCCATAGGTGAGGCGGAAAGGAGTCTCGTTGGTGGAAGATTGTGGGGCGGTCCGGTATGCCCAGAGTACATGGTCGAGTTGTTCCACCCAGTTTCCCTTGGCGTTGTCTAACCTTCGCTTGAGGGCTTTAAGAATGACTTTGTTTTTAGACTCGACTTGACCATTGGTTTGTGGGTGTTCAATCGAGGTGGCGTGATGTCTGATCTTTAGTCCTGCTAATAGTTCCCTGAACCCTTTGTCAGTAAATTGAGTTCTGTTTTCAGTGATCACATAATGTGGGATGCCGAACTGAGATATGATGTTCTTGTAGAAGAACTTCTAGACCTTGGAGGATGTGATTGTGGCAAGGGGTTCTGCTTCAATCCACTTGGTGAAGTAGTCTACTGCTGCCACCAGGAACTTAACTTTTCCTGGGGCTGGGGGGAAAGGGTCGAGTATGTCGATGCCCCACTGGTGGAATGGCCATGGGATCGACATAGGGGATAACTTAGAGGAGGGTTGATGATGGATGGAGCTGTTCTTTTGGCATGCTTCACAATTTTTGACGTAGTCCATGAAGTGTTGGACCATAGTCGGCCAATAATATCCGGCTCTGAGGGCTTTTTTCGATAAAGATCTTCCACCTTGGTGTCCACCACAGTTTCCTTCATGCATCTCGGCCAGGATGTATTCAGCTTCACTGTCATCTATACATTTGAGCGGGGGAGTAGAAAAGCCTTTCCTGTAAAGTTTGTCATTAACGACCGTGAATCGGAATGCAAGTCGTCTAACCTTCTTTACTTCTTTTTCATCTTCTGGGAGTTCTCCTTTCAAGATGTAAGTCTTGATGGGGGGTCATCCAAAAATCTGGTGTGTCAATAGTTGTAACATCCCTTAAATTAGGACTTTTATAAATTCATAAGATTAAGATAGGGAATTTTATGTTAATAAATAAGAAAAGAAGGTTTAGGAATTAGAAGATAAGACTTAGGCTAAAAACCAAGTTTCAGTAGTCTCGCTTGAGCGAATTATGCAGCAAAATGTAGGAATTGAGTTTTCTGCATATCTCGCTTGAGCGAGCCCAGCTCGCTTGAGCGAGAAACAGGGGACTTTTGGGAGGCTTTCTAGACAATTTTCGCTTAAGCGAGAAAAGATCGCTTGAGCGAGAATCGTCCAGAGAGGGGGTATTTTTTGAATCATTCTCGCTTAAGCGAGACAGTTTCGCTTGAGCAAGAATGTGAAGGAAAGTCATGCAACCGACACTCGCTTGAGCGAGAATCCACTTAAGGCACTAGATCCTTCATTCAGAATCAGAATTTCACTTCATTATTCTTCTTTTTCCTTAGTTTAGAGAGAGCCTCTAGGTTTTTAGAGAGAGAAAGCTTGAATTGAAGCTTGAAGAGGGAATTTGGAGCAAAGAATCATCATGTGATCCACTCTTAACCACTATTCTTCTTTTGAACTTCAAGTATAGGTGAGTACAACTCACACACTTCCACTTTTGTGAATGCATGTCTTGAGTATGAACCCTATCCTCTAATTCCCCCTTCTTTATACTTGTATAGGTTAATTATTAGTAATTATGTGAATTTCATGTGATTAAGTTCAAGAAATTAGTATTTTGGTTATATATTAGTTGTTATTGATATTGAGAACCCTAGCTTTCGAAACCTACGAAATATGACGTTATTGTCATTTGTTATCATCAGTTATTAATTCATTGAGTAATGTAAGCTGGTTTCGACCGTGAGTTAATTTAAGTCGGCCTTTGCGCTGTAAGTTAAAAATTAAGTAACTATGAGAAAACTTGACTTTGGTCCAGTAATGGGGGGGATTCGTCCCCGGAGGAGACGTTCTCCGTAGTCTGAGCTCAGTTCTAACTCCAATTTAAGTGATAAGATCATGCCTGCTGGGCACAACAGTGAGTTGCATCATTAGTGCATTTATTTGAGTTGATTATTATGAACATTATTATGTTATGAATGTTGCATATTAGTTAATGATTTTCCCTACACTGCATATGCATAGTTGTGCTTCACTGAGACATCCGTCTCACCACACGTTCTGTGGATCCAATCTAGGTATGCAGGTACCTCTTGGCACGGATCAGTGAGTTGAGAGCAGGAGCATATTCCTAGTTGGAGTTTTGTTTTAGTTCTGGATTGTATAGTTGTGTATATATGTTTAGACTGGCTTTTATTTTGAGATGCTTATTTTGTAGCCTTTGGGCAAGTATTGTACATATTTATATATAGAGTTTGAGCTTTTCATAAATTGTATAAGTTATCGTTGGTTTCTTATCGAATTGTGAATGTTGTGATATTAAAAAATGTTACGAATTAATTTTGATAATTTGGGATTTAGTTTCCAACGGACTAAATCTTGAGTTTAGGAATTAGGACGTTACAATAGCCAAGATCGTTGTGTCTGAGATCCTTGGGGCCGAGATGACTTCCTGTAGAACTGACTTGTTATTTCCTAGATTTTTGGTACTTGCCAACCTGGAGAGGATGTCGACTCTTGTGTTCTCATTTCTTGGGACATGCTGGAAAATGAGCTCTTCAAAGCCGTCACTTGAAGTTTTTACCTTTTCCATGTACCTTTGCAATTGAGGTTCCTTGGCTTGGTATCCTCTTTTGATCTGAGATACCATTAGTTGGGAGTCACTGCACACTAGAACTCTTTTTGCCCCTACTTCCTTTTCCATGATTAAGTCACCTATGCAT
This sequence comes from Sesbania bispinosa, assembly GCA_026901365.1. Taxonomy (NCBI): domain Eukaryota; kingdom Viridiplantae; phylum Streptophyta; class Magnoliopsida; order Fabales; family Fabaceae; genus Sesbania; species Sesbania bispinosa. The sequence goes on along the minus strand of QLOH01000954.1, from coordinate 95,899 downwards.
GACTCTGCTTGGTTGTTGGAGGTAGGGAATTCAAACTTGAGGGATTTTTCGATGCAGATTCCATTGGGTCCTCCTAGCACTATCCCGACTCCTGCACCCTTCTTGTTGGATGAGCAGTCGACGAAGATGGTCCATTATGAACTTGGGGTATCTTCAGTGGGGGTCATCTCTGCAACAAAACCGGCCAAAACTTGACTTTTGAGAGCAGTGCGACTTTCAAAGTTTATGTCAAACTCAGATAGTTCTACTGCCCAAGATGTCATCCGCCCAGAGAGATCATGTTTGTGAAGGACGGTTCTGATGGGTAAGTCAGTCCGTACTGTAATCTTGTGCCCCTGGAAGTAGTGTCGCAACCTTCGAGCAGTGAGTAGGATAGCCGAAGCGGCCTTTTCCAGTTTTTGGCAACTCAATTCGGCTCCTTGTAGGGCCTTACTTATGAAGTAGATGGGGTACTGGTTGCGTCCTTCCTCCTTGATCAGGACAGAACTTACTGCCTGGTTTGTGATGGAGATGTAGAGGTAAAGATGCTCCCATGGGGCTAGCTTGACTAAGATGGGGGATTTTCTAGAGTCTCCTTGAGGTGATGGAAGGCAGCTTCGCATTCACTGGTCCATGTGAAGGATTTCCCTTTACGAAGTAGCTGAAAGAAGGGGAGAGAGGTAGTGGCTGCCTTTGGGATGAACAGGCTTAATGCGGTGATTCAGCCATTGAGCTGCTGGATGTCCTTGATGCATCTCGGACTTTGCATTTCCAACACGTCTTTACATTTGTTCAGGTTAGCTTCCACACCTTGGTTAGTGAGAAGGAAACCAAGGAAATGTCTTGAAGGGACGCCGAAAGAGCACTTCAGTGGGTTTAGTCGCATGTTGTGCTTGCGAAGACGGCTAAAAACTAACTCCAAGTCGGCTACATGGTCGCCTTCAATGGTGGTTTTAGCAATTATGTCATCAATGTACACTTCAACAGCCTTTCCCATCAGATCTCCAAAAACTTGTGTCATCATTCGCTGGTAAGTTGCGCCGACATTCTTTAGTCCGAAGGGCATCATGCTGTAATAGTATATCCCCTTGTCAGTGATGAAGGCTATTTTTTCTTCATCGTACCGGTCCATAGGAATTTGGTTGTAGCTAGAATAAGCATCGATGAATGATAACTAGCGGTATCATGATGAATTATCGACCAACTGGTCGATGTTGGGGAGTGGGAATGGATCCTTTGGGCAGGCTTTGTTCAGGTCTGTATAGTTTACACACATTCTCCATTTCCCATTAAATTTCTTCACAAGGACGACATTGGAAAGCCAAGTGACGTACTTGCACTCCCTGATGAAGCCGACTTTAAGGAGTTCTTCGATTTGCTGGTTTGTTGTTTGCTGCCTTTCAAGGCTGATCTTTCTCTTCTTTTGAGCAACTTGCTTGGCTTTGGGGTCAACAGATAGTTTATGGGAGCAGAAGTTTGGGTCGATGCCAGGCATGTCGGCTGACGTCCAAGCAAATAAGTCAGAGTTTCTGATGAGCAGAGCTTTCAACTTATTCTCCATATCAGGGTCCATGTCGCAACCGATCTTGGTAGTTTGATCAGTTGTGGTTCCAATTTGAAAGGTTTTGGTCTTGCCAGCTGGTTCAATCCGATCTCGGCCTTTTGGGTCTAACTCGGCTCGGGGGTCGAGATCAATCATGAGGACTTTTCCTTCTGGTGCTCTATTTTCTTACTGTGGAATGGGAGTGGGGTTCAGAGCTGCGTTGTAGCATTTCCTTGCTTCTTTGCAATCCCCTTGGACTGTAATCACGTTGCCATCTCGACCAGGAAAATTCATCACCAAGTGCTTGGTAGAGATAGTTGCCCCTAATGCGTTCAAGAATGGTCGTCCAAGGATGGCATTATACAGGCTGGGACAATCGACTATCAGAAACTTGGCTGAGATGGCTTTGTTGTCGGTCTTCGTGCCGACTCTAAACATTGTTTGGAGGTATCCTTTAGGTTGGATCCTTTCTCCAGAGAAGCCCACCAAATCTCCTGAGTAGGGTAGGAGGGATTCTGGAGGTAGTAGCAGCTGAGTGTAGGTTCTATAGAAGAGGATGTCAACTGAGCTTCCTTGGTCAACGAAAACTTGTCCTATGTCACCATCTCCAATGAAAGAGCGGATCACAAAGGGATCGTCATGGTCTTTAATAGCATCAAAGAAATCTGCGTCAGAAAAGGTGATGACTGGGTTTGGAGGTCAACCGACATTAGGTTGGATGTCGGTCTGGTCTACACTGTAAACTTCTCTCAGGTGTCTCTTCCTGTAGTTGTTGGATTGTCCTCCTCCGGCGAATCCTCCTGAAATCATGTTGATCCGGACCCTTGGTGTAGCAGCCTGAGTGGTCTGGTTGCCGGGGCTGACATTGTTACACTTTTTATGATCATATTTCCTGGGAGAAGTGGAGCGTTTATGCTTTCTGTCACTGTCACCCTCAGGGCTTAGGGATCTTTTCCGTTCATCGTTCTTCCGATAGTCTCCCAGCGACCGGTTCTTCACATATTGAGACAGTCGACCATCTCGAATGAGTTGCTATATGATGTTCCGCAGCTGGATGCACTCATCTGTGTTGTGTCCATATCCTTCATGGAAAGAGCAGTATTTGGACTTGTCTTTCTGGGTCGAGACTTTCAGTGGAGGAGGTTTTGGGACATCGACGAGTTCAGTGTTCATCACTTCTTTCAAGCTCTTCCCCGGATTGGTATTCAGTGGAGCAAAGGAATTATATCGGCCTATAGGCCGACATTGGTCATGTTGGTGATGGTGTCCACGGTCTTTTCCCCTATGGCGATCATGGACTAAATCTCGATCTTGCTTTTGGTTGGTAGAGTGTTTAGCGACTCCGGCTAGGTGTACTTCTTGTCCCACGAATTTATGTGACCGATGTCGGAATTGCTCCATAGATCGGACCGGTTCTTCAGATAGGGAAACGGCCAGTGGTGAGCCTGGTGAGAGGGCCGAGACGGCACATACAAACTGGACATTTTCTGCCAAGTCTGGGATGAGGGCACATTCCTTGTAGAAACGGGCCAAGAAGGCTCTGAGAGGTTCATCTTTGTGTTGTCTGACTTTGTCAAGTGTGAATTGGTCTTTGGGGATTTCAGTAGAGATGGTGAACCGTCCTAAGAAAGTGGACTGCATGTCGTCCCAAGAATCTATAGATTCCAGGGATAAGGTCTTGAACCAGGCTAGGGCTTTTCCCTTCAAGGTGCGGGGAAAAGAACGGTAGATCACGACTTCAGGGGCGCCTACAAAGAGCATTTCGTTGGTGAAGGCATCGAGGTGTTTCATAGGGTCTGTAGTTCCATTGAAAGTTTCAATGGGAAGAGCTCCTCGGAAGTGCTTGGGTATCTCGACTCAAGTGAGCCTCTCAGAGAACGGGTGCCGGAACGGAGCAGTGAGAGCCAGTCGTTCGGGTTGCAAGACCTCCTGCTGGGTAATTCGATCCCGGTCCGAGTAAGGCTAGGAATGTGTAGTAGGTTGGGGTTGGGGAGCAACGCTGCGTTCCAAGTGCCGGATGCGCTCCTCCAGGTGGCTAACGGTCGGGTCACCGATCGCTTTAGGTTGGCTTTTGTGGATCTTCCGCTGGTGCTCTTGGAATTCTTTCAGTTGGGCTTCTAGACGACGTATGACCTCGACTCGAGGGTCGGGTTGAAAGGTTTCAACCGGCCTGGCTTGAACTTCGAGCTGCGAAGTGCCCTTGTGTTCGACTATGTCGTCCTGGACTCCAAGATCGTCTAACCATCATTCAGGCGTTGGTTGAGAGCGGGCACTCATTGTATGAATATGAGTGCTGACGGTCATGCTGGAGAGGGGGAGGCCTTCCTTCTAGCGCTAAATGTTCTGGTATAGAACTCGAACCTGGGCCTGTGATGTCAAACTCGAATCTAGATCTGGGTTGTAGGAATATGAATCCGGGTTTCCCACAGATGGGGGGTGTACCTGCAAAGGCACTCCGACGCCCAAGTCAGATATGTATAACAGTCAAAGTGGTTGACTGAGTAAAGATTGCGTACCTTATGAATTGTTAATATCCTCTATTTATAGGGGATTTGGTCTGCATAAATGTGGAAGTTGGCCTATACAGTAATAGAGTAAGTGAGCAAGTTTATGTATAATTATGGATATTTGGTAATCATAATTACATCAGTATTGGGCCACCATGGCCAATGGGCCTTAGGTTTAGACCGTAACACTTTTAAAATAATAATATAACATTAAACCATTATTTAAAAAACCGGAACGGATAATCCGACCGGGAACCGTCCTGATGACTGGTCCGTTTTGTAAGTTATAGTTTTCATACCATTTATAATTCAAAAAAACTACTACACATCATAAGTATCTTAGAATCTATGATTCTCACATATATTTTAATAGTAATTAAGAGAAACTTACCTTGATCCATGGGAGACTTAATGAGTTCTTCAATATTCTCTTTTTCCCAATCTCCCCCTCTTCCTCACACTCTTTTTTTATGGTTAGTAGTAAATAACTTTCTTGGTAGAGACTGAACCCTTGTTTTCTTTTAATTACCAACTCCCATCAAGTCGGTTACGGTTAGTTTTTAGAGATTTAAAAGATAACTTCCCTATCCAATAAGTCCCTTTATTTTATTAAACCACATTTATTCTCATAATTAATTATATTTCACATGAGTCACATTATTCAATTTATTTATTTTTCTAACATTCTCTCCCTTGACTCATGTGATGCCATAACACACCATGATTTAATAATTACATAAATCATAATGTTTATTAAAAGATTTCAAATAAATTGGTTTCATCATTAATCATAATTAAGGATATGGAAATGATAAGAGTCATGGCGATTACATGTCATTCAATCAACATATTTCCTTCCATGAACTACTATACTATCCTTCTCCTTAATATGACTTTAGAATGAGAAGTCCATAATGGGTTCAAACATAAAGTCATTTTCATTAACAGTCACATAATCTATTTTCCATATCATAATTTGCATGCATATACATAAAGTAGAAAATATAAAATTCAGAAACTTTTACATATTAACTAGAGATAATATACGTACGTTGCACGGGTTTATTAATATTTTATAACTATAATATTTGATAAGATTAATTTTTAAATAAATATGTTAAAATAATTGTAGGTTAAATACATTAAAAATATGTTAAGAAATAAAATTATATTACATGCTAAAGATTATGAAATGGTGAAAGGTATTTCTTGGAAAAAAGTTATTTTTTTTTTTGTGGAGGATAAATCATTGAAAAATGTATAAGTACCATAATTGGTGGACATTTTTTTCATAATTAAAAATAATATATATGTATATATATATATATAATTTAACATAAATAATTATTTTGTATATAAAAACATATTACTTTTTCTTTTCTTTTCTCATGATATTACCCTCACATCCAGGGGGAAGTTGCCCAGGGACAAAGAGGGGTCATGCCCCCCCCCCCTCAAATTTTTTTTCAAAATACATATATATATATATATATATATGAGGAGGGTTCAACTTACACCCGTGTAAGTTACACCAAGTATTACACCGCTCAATAATTTGTTAGTAGATCAATGTATCAAGTAATCCACTGTTTGATTGAATGTTAATATCATATAGATCATACATATAAATTTTCACGTTAATCCAAAATTATTTGATATGTCATTGAGATATCTCAAAATTAACGTCATATATACATTTGAAATATATGAAAAAACCAACCATTTGATTATCAAGTTATTAGTTTCAAAATTTTATGAAATTTGACACAAATAATCATGATGGTGAATAAATATAACTCAACGGTTGGATTACTAAAAAGCATATTTGATTTGTAGTTATCAACGGTGTAATACTTAGTGTATGATCTATATGATAGTAACTTTCAATCCAACGGTGGATTATTTAATACAATGATCCGTTAAAAAATTATTCAACGGTGTAACACTTGGAGTAACTTACACCGGTGTAATTATAACCATCCTCTATATATATATATATATATATATATATGAGGATGGTTCAACTTACACCAGTTACACCAGTGTAAATTACACTAAGTATTATACCGTTGATAACTACAAATCAAATATGTTTTTTAGTAATCCAACCGTTGAGTTATATTTATTCACCATCATGATTATTTGTGTCAAATTTCATAAAATTTTGAAACTAATAACTTGATAATCAAATGGTTGGTTTTTTCATATATTTCAAATGTATATATGACGTTAATTTTGAGACATCTCAATGACATATCAAATAATTTTGGATTAACGTGAAAATTTATATGTATGATCTATATGATATTAACATTCAATCAAATAGTGGATTACTTGATACATTGATCTACTAACAAATTATTGAGCGGTGTAATACTTGGTGTAACTTACACGGGTGTAAATTGAACCCTCCTCTATATATATTGTTTGGATGCTAAGTTTTTAACATCTTTTTGTAAAATATCTTTTGCAGACTTGCAATCAACTCTTATCAAAAAATTTTGATTTAGTAAATCAGATTGGAATTTTGAAACACAAAGAACAATTGCCAAAACTTCCTTTTTAACAGTAGAATATTTTTGCTGTGCAGGATTCCAATGTTTTGAAGTATATGAAACAATTTGTTCTTTTTCATTAAGCCTTTGCTTAAGGATACCACCATACCCAATATCTGAGGCATCTATTTCTACTATTTTGAAAGCTTGGGGAACTGGGAGATAAAGACATGGGAGGTCTTTTACTTGTAGTTTGATTTGTTTGACAATGTTTGTATGTTTATCCGTCCATGGAGGAGGATTTTTCTTAAGACGATCATGTAAAGGTCTAATTATGTTATTTAATTGTGGAAGAAAATTTTCTTATTTTCTTCTTCTTCCTCTGACCCTACTTCCAATTGTGAGAGAATGTAGTGGTGGATTTGTTGTTGCTCTTTTATTTCTTTTATTTCTATCTTAAGGTTATGAATTTCTTCTTGTAAATCTTGAACTGTGACTGGTTTTGAAGGAGTTTGTTCTAATTTTCTCAAAATTGGTTTAAGGTCAAATTTGTTCCTAACAATAAGATCTTTTGGTTTTTTCTCTTCTAAAACTTTCTTAAGTTTCCCAAGAAATTGCCTTTTTTCCTGAGGGTCAGGGATTGAATTTATCGTTTCAAACAGAAGAGTTCTAGTACTTTACTTTTGATGGAACTGTAGCAGTAAGCCCTTTTGAAGGCAGTAAGTCTAAGTTGTCGATGTTACCATCAAGAAGTAAAAGAGAGAAGGTTGGTGGCTATGGTTAAGATAAAAAAAAATAAAAAAAAAAAGAAAAAAAAAGAGTTTTCTATTACCTCATCCGAACAGTCATGTGATGTTTGGTACGTAGTAGCTACCATGGTCATATGTTGGAGGGTATTAAGAATATTATATTCTGTTTGGCCATCTATATTCCACTCAGATACTGTTGGCACTAAAACTCTTAAAATTTTGGTTCCTTTCTTCTAAAAGGATATCAGGCGCTGTAGCCTTTTGATAATAAAGTTTGGTTGGAGTTTTCCAACTTGTATTAGAGGTAATGATTGGGTTTATCCTGTCTTCAGAGTTAATTTCATATTCTTCATCAGATCTATCACTATGATTAACTAAGTTGATAGTTACGCCACTTTTAGTGGTTTGCCTAGTTTTAGGTCTACTAGTTGACACCTCCTCTGTAGGCAGTGGAGTTTCCGGAACTGTTTTAGTTAACATTTCATTAACTTTCCCTAAGACTTCACTTATGTTGTTGTGACTTTCTTCTTCTTCCCTAGGTAGTGCCTTTAGAAGTTGCAAACTCTGTCTAAATTTTTGATATATTTTAAATGGTTTAAATAGAGGTTTTTCAATATGGGATTCTGTAATATCTGGAGATATGATTTCTTTTGAAGAAGATGTTGGAAAAGTTTGAGTTTGTTTAGTAAATATTCTTTCACCTATGATTTGAAGATATTTATTCGTATAATTGGCCTGTTCCATAAACCTCTAAACCAAGTACTTAAATGGATAAGGTATCCAATTCCAAATAAAAAGGATCTTCTTAATCGCTTACACTCAGCCAAAATATTTTCAAAATTTGACATGAAATCAGGATACTGGCAAATCCAAATCCAAATCCAGGAATCTGATAAATATAAAACAACTTTCACAGTACCATTTGGGCAATACGAGTGGAATGTAATGCCCTTTGGGTTAAAAATGCTCCTTCAGAGTTTCAGAAAATATGAATGATATATTCAATCCTTATTCAAAGTTTGCCATTGTTTACATTGATGATGTGCTAATCTTTTCTCAATCTGTTGATCAACATTTTAAACATGTAAATATTTTTGTCAAGATTATTCAAAAGAGTGGCTTAGCAGTGTCTAAAACAAAAGTCAATCTTTTCCAAACAAAAATTAGGTTCCTTGGTCACATAATCCACCAAGGAACAATCACGCCTATAAGTAGATCCATAGAATTTGCTGACAAGTTCCCTAACCAAATTATTGATAAAACTCAGTTACAAAGATTTTTAGGATGTCTAAACTATGTAGGATATATATATATATAGTTGGATGAAATTGTGTAGTGGAGTTAGTTAGAAAGAGAAATAGACAACTTAGTACTTAATAAGTTAATTTACTCAATTAAAAATGTTTAATTTAAGTAACTAATTAATGTAAAATGATATAAAAAATATATTTATATCAAATTTATTATATAAATTATATTTTTTTCTAGCTTAAAATATAATATTAGTTATTTACAACTTTAGGTTATTGATGAGATTTTGTTAAAAAAATATTTGTCAGTGATAAAAAAGTTTATTTAAAAAAATAATTATTAAAATAATTAAAATAAATAGTAAAAAGAGTATAATAATTAAAATGATTCATAAAATTTTTAAATTACTTATACCATATATATAATTATGAGTATTTATCTTAATTTAATATTAAATAATCGATTTTAAATTTTTATTATATATACACTTATATATTTTAAAAAATCAATTTGTATTTGGGTAGACCGATTAATTGAAAAAAAGGGATATTGCCCCCCTTGGCTTAGCTTCCTAGCTTTGCCCCTGCTCTGCTCAAATCTCTCACTTTTACTCTTTTTTATCTCTTCATATTCATTAAAGTGTAAGACGAGGGTATATGACCCAAGGTTTAAAGAATTGAGGTTGAATGTTGTTTATATAGAGTATACCAATATAGTTATATTTAAAATTTTTAAATTGTATAGTAAACTATAAGATCAAGAAAATCATTTACCTTAAAATTAATATAATTAATTATGAGTATTTGACATTTTGAATTTAATATTTGTCATAATATTTAATATATTATTTATAATAGTTATAATATTTAATAATACTAATTATATAATATGAATTCACTGTAAAAGATGTTTAGTATTCCATAGGTTATATTCGATGAATACAACATTAATAGTAATGTTAAAGTTTATTTTATATTAATAGAAATATAAAATTTTGAATATATTAAAAATTAATTTAAGATAAATGATAAAACAAAACACAAAATTACTTCAATACTAAAATCATGTTAAATTATTTATTTTATTTTTATAATACTTTCTAGATAATATTCAAGCTCTATTTTCAAATTTACTTAATATCTATATTCTAATTTATTTCAAATAATTCTTATAAGATTTAAATATTATAAAATTAGTTGAATTTATTGTTTTAGTATAATTTTAAACCATTATATGTATGATTTTTTTATTAAAAATCATAAGAAATATTTAATATTTTTTAAATTAAAAACTTAATCATAAGTAGTTGTGACCTACAAATATTATTACATTAAATTAAATTTGTAGTAAACTATAAGATAAAATAATTCATTTAACTTAAAATTAATATAATTAATTATGAATATTTAACATTTAGAATTTAATATTTGTCATAATATTTAATATATTATATATAATAATTATAATATTTAATAATACAAATTATATAATATGAATTAATTGTAAAAGATGTTTAGTATTCCATATGTTATATTTTATGATTACAACTTTAATACTAATGTTCAAGTTAATTTTACTATATATATAGATAGATATAGATAGATAGATATAGTAGATAGATAAATGAGCTCAGAGTGTCAAATAGGCATTAATAACAACATTAACATTCAACAATCACTAGTAGACATAATGCCCATATTTCCTAGATGGCCAGTAAATACTTAGGCAATAACCCTTTTGTTAAAGGGTCACCAATCATAAGATCAATGCTAATTAATATGCTCTATTGCTACTCTATGTTTCATATACTTAGCATCTTTGGAATACTTGTCGTTTTCAGAAAAGACACCAGTACAAAATAAGGATTTTTGAACGAGTATTTAAATCGGTTACTATGTAACCGATTTAAAAAGAAGGCAGTGGCGTTTTTGAAATTATGTGATCATTTTTTAAATCGGCTTGAAGGTATCCGATTTAAAAAAAAACATTTTTGAAATCGGTGAATACGTTCACCAATTTAAAAAATCTAAGTTAAAAAGAAAAAAAAAAACAATTATAAAGTGCTTAGATCGGCGGTATATGTCCCCAATTTAGATAGTGAAAATAAAATAATTTAAAAAAAATCTAACCTAATAAGCAAAATTAGAATTTTGGGGGTCTCTTCATTTCGTTTGCCCGTGCTTCTTCACTCCCTCTTCCACTTCTCCCTGTGTCATTGCTCACAACACTGTCACGACCTCTACCCTAGTCATAGCGCCACCGCAACTTCTTCCACAGCTCCGTTATAGTGTGAAAGTGCGCCATTGTTTTCCACAACGTCGTCGCTTTCCACAGTGTCGTCGCGGATAGATAATAATAGGGGACAAAAATCGCGGATTGATAATAATAGGGGGACAAAAAATGCAATTAAGCCTATGATTAATATTACCATTGTGCCACCGCGTTTTCATTCTTCTCATCTTTCATTTTAAGGATTTAAGTGAAAACACGAAAAATGTCTTTTTTTTGTTTTCAGTTTTTGCCTATATTCAGAAAATGTTTTCTAACAAAGTGTTTTAGAAAAACCAACCAAACATATTTTCAAGGTTGTTTTTCATTTTCAATGAAAATAAAAACAGAAAATACCCAAACCAAACATGCCCTTAATATTTAGTTGGTTTGGACTTTAACTCTCACTAAACCCGACCCGATCTTATTACACTCATATCCGTTATTAGTGGATTAGTGGCACTTTAATTCAATGCCATTCATCCAACTCCTCATTTGTGGATGTCTTTCGAAAACAAAAATGTGAAGAATGCGAGCTTTATATCCATATATAATTTTTTGTCAATTATTTTTCATTCACCTAAAATAGACAAAATGTCAAAAGAAAATACAAGTGAGGAAAAAGGTATTATGTAGACATTGGTATGCGACTGTGCCATATTATTTAGGCCTGACAGTATGACTATATGTTATATATATATTTGACGGCAAAAAAAAATCAATTTAGGGGCTTGTAGGTAGCTCAATTTATTTTTTCCCAATACAGGTTTGGGCACACATCAAACTCCCAACAACAAATGCATAAGGAATATTCCCGTTCCAAATCATTCTTTGAACATTGCATGAGACTAAATTTGTCTACATTCTGTATTGGAACGGGAGATCCAAAACATTTATACATTTTGAATCTCTCTAAAACTTTATTGATATATTCTTTCTTAGACAAGCCTAACAGTCCTTGTTATCTATCACAAAATATTTCTATTCTTATCACATAGCCTTCCTCACCCATATCTTTCATTTTAAAGTTGTTAAAGAGAATCTTCTTAGTCTCACTTAATATACAAAGATCATTAGTTGCAATTAAGATGTCATTAACATACCAAATCAGAAATATAAACTTGCCCCCACTGACCTTCAAATATATACATTGATCAACAGTGTTTTCCCTAAACCCAAAGGACATAATAGTATCATTGAACTTAAGATACCATTGTCGAGAAGTCTGTTTAAGTTTGTATATTGATTTCTTAAGTTTACATACACACCATGTGTTCCTTTCATTCTTCAATGGACCCCATTGATTGGTCCATATAAACATCCTCTTCTAAGTTCCCATTCAGAAAGATAGTTTTAACATCCATTTGATGCAACTCAAGATCATAATGAGCTACTAGTGCCATAATAATTCTGAATGAATCTTTCTTAGAAACTGACAAAAATGATTCCTTATAGTCAATACCATAAATTTGAGTAAAACCTTTGGCAACAAGTCGATCCTTGTAACGTTCGATATTTCCATGAGAATCACACTTAGTCTTAAAGACCCATTTTGCACCCAACTCTCTTACATCCTTCAGGAAATTTCACAAGGTCCCATGCATACACCATTTTGTGTCATTGGTTTAAGCTCATTTTTCATGGCATCTAACCACTTATCAAAATTATCACCATTAATGGCTTCTAAAAATGAAAATGAAACTAGATCATTATCAATGCCTAAGTCATTTTCTAACTCTTGTAGATAGACCACATAATCATTCGAAATAGCAGATTAATTTCCTTTCTCTTTGTAATCTTCTTAATGTTATTTCTTGTGGTTCTTCTACTACAGGTTCATTGTTAATTAACCTCAGGATCATTAATTTGTTGTTCTTCTTGATTGTGGTGTGGTTCAACAACATGAGGAATAACAATTCTTGAAGTAGAAGCACTAGTTAAAGGAACCTGTACTCTAACTTCCTTAATCTTCAAATTTCGTGAAGCTTCACTCCCACTAGTTTCACCATTCACTATGGGTAGGACAATAAAACATATACCCATTTGATTTTACTAGATAATTAATGAAATATCCACTGATTGTTCTTGCATCTAGTTTCTTTTCTTGCGGATTGTATATTCTAATTTCTGCCTTAGAACCCTAAACATGCAAGTGTCTCAAACTGGGTTTTCTACTTGTCCATAGCTCAAAATGAGTCTTTTGAACTGCCTTACTAGGAACCTTGTTCAACAAATACATGGAAGTTTTTAAAGCACACATCCAAAATGATACGGGTAAAGATGAATTACTTAACATGGTCCTAACCATATCCATTAAGGTTCGATTACGCCTTTCTTCTGAAACACCATTTTGTTGTAGTGTTCCTGACATTGTGTATTGAGCACAAATATCACGTTTCTCAAGGAACATAACAAATGGAGCAGGTTATTGTCAGCTTTCGTCATATCTTCCATAATACTCACCACCTCTATCTGACTTGACAATTTTCACCTTTCTGTCTACTTGTCTTTCCACTTCATTTATATAAATTTCCAAGGCATTCACTATTGAGATTTCTCATGCAGTAAATGAAGGGAATCAAGCATGTGGTCAGGGTGCATCGGAATAAATGGATTCCCCCTTGTTGTGATCGTTAATGTGAAAACACAAATTAAGGCATAAAAACTATGAAACAAAAAGGTCGTACCTTTAAGGATTGCGAACGAGGCAATAGCAGCCACGTCTCTAGTGGTGTCCACGCCAACAGCCAAGCTAGGAAACCCTCCTCAACTCTACTAGTAGTATTTTAGAGAGTAAGAGCGACTACGCATGTGTGTGTGTCTATCTTGGGTAATGCATCTTATGCTATATTTATAGAGTGGTGGCTAGGGTTTTACCCCTCACTCTATTAACCCTAACACTGATGGGCCTGACCCATTATGTTATAATTCTAATCAATTAGAATTATGATCTTTCCTAGCGGCTTGTTGTATGCGTGTGACCCAATAAGCTTTTAATATTTGGTTATGATATTAAAATAAAACCCTTTTATATTTAATATCATAAATAGTGAGCGGTATCTAGCAATACATCATTATCCAAATATTGAGATTATCAACAACTTTGACGAATCCTATTTTATGATAATTTATATGATTTGTCCCTTTGTCCAAATATCTAATTGACACAAGGGCATGGAATGTGTCAACCTTGTATAGTTCAATTTATATTTTCTTGATCCCCAAGTAGACTGTACAAAAATAAACATCTCATGTTTATCCTCCTGAGCATGGCCATGCATTTTGCAGTCTCACTTTATCAAGAGGCCTACAGATATAACTCTTGTTATATATGAGGGACAAATCCCATCTAGGGCACTCACACTCCACATAATTTATTATATGTCCAAATACCAACTTTATGATCACCTTGTTACAGGCAACATTTGATGATATTAAAAACACACAATTCCTTATGTAGGAATCGTAGTGATTTCAGGTCGAAGGACTTCATATAACATTTATCAATATAAGAAACGTTCATGACACTTATGTAACAATCCGTGCAACGTTCTTATGGTGGGTCTGTCCAGTACACCATTACTCTTAATGTGTACCTATGTGAGCACATGATATCTCATATCCATGATCCGTGAGATGTGACCATCAATGGACTCACATACTAGTCTAAATGCATCTTTGTCCTAATATGATACTTGACTAGGGACTATTTTAAGAATAGTTCTTCATAAGATCTCACGATCAAGTCATCTACTTGATTTCTTATGAAGTTTTAGTTTACTATTCTAAGGACATTAATTATATTCTAAAAGAATAAGCTGCCTTTATAAAATAATATGATACAAGTGATGGATAAAACATATAAGTCTTTAGTGCATATACTAACAGTAAATATACATAGCCATAACGTGAAAAATCATCAGTAAAAGTGATAAAGTACCTTTCTTTATTGAAAGAATTGACATCAAAAGGCCCATATATATCAATATGTATAATTTCAAGAAGTTGAGTGCTTCTTGTGGCTCCTTTTTTATGTGTTTTTTTTGTTTGTTTGCCTTTAATACAATCTAGTCATACATTCAGATTAGTAAAATCTAAATATGCAAGGATTTCATTCTTTACTAATCTTTGCATCCTTTCTTTGGAAATGTGTCCCAAACGTTTATGCCACAAGTATAAGTAAAACATTCATTCACTAAACTACGTTTAGTGCCAACATTATTATGCAAAGTCATAAGAGTTTCGAAATATAAATTATAAAGATTCAATTTATATAAACCATCACAAAGTGTAGCAGATCCAATCATACAAGTACGCTCATACCAACTGAAATCATTCCCAAACCTAAACGAGTATCCAACAACATCAAGTTTAGACAAAGAAACTAAATTCCTAGAAATACCAGGTACATGAAAAGTTTCAAACAATTCTAAATGAAATCCTATGTCAAGGATTAGACGAAAAGTCCCGACTCCTTCCACTGAAACCTTCACTCTATTCCCCATGAAGACAAACTTCTCAGTTAGGTTTATGGTTCAGGTTGTAAGGAATCCCTGCATCATATTAGAAAGATGAGTTGTACATTCAGAATCAATCCACCAAGTACTATGGGGAACTTCAGTTAAATTTGATTCGAACCATGCATAAGCATTATGCTCAGCTTTCTTTTCGAACCAAGCTTTACGTTTTGTACTGTTCTTCTGCCTTCTGGAAATTTCCAGACTTCCCACAGAAATGACATTTGTCATCTTTCTTCTAGATTTTAGTATAGGACTTGACATGGGGAGGCCCCCCTCTCTTTCTATCTCACCTCCCATCCTCCATCTCCTTTCTTCTTTCTTTTTTTCCATTTTCTGGTTGTTTTTTTCTCATTATTATTATTTTGGGTATGATATCCTTGGTTCATGTTGCCGGTATTCTGTTCTTCTCTTTGCATTGAGGGTGATGGTAAAGTGTTAAAAAAAATTGTTGCAGACAGAAAAATGAGAATGAACAGTATGCGAAAGAGAGTGTATACAATGCACGAAAAAAATATTACAATAATGAAAATAGGAAAATGAATGGATATGATTAAGGCTTAATTGCATTTTTGGTCCCCCCCTGTTATTATCATTCCGTGATTTTGGTTCCCTACTTTTCTTTTCGCGATTTTGGTCCCCTATTATTCTTAATATGGAATGTAGTTCAAAATTTTGGTCCCTCTATACTTCCAAGTATGTGTTAGAGGGACCAAAATCACGGATTGATAATAATAGGGGGACAAAAAATGCAATTAAACCTATGATTAATATTACCATTGTGCCACCACGTTTTCATTCTTCTCATCTTTCATTTTAAGGATTTAAGTGAAAACACGAAAAACGTCTTTTTTTTTGTTTTCAGTTTTTTCCTATATTCAGAAAATGTTTTCTAACAAAATGTTTTTAAAAAAACCAATCAAACATATTTTCAAGGTTGTTTTTCATTTTCAATGAAAATAAAAACAGAAAATACACAAATCAAACATGCCTTTAATATTTAGTTGGTTTGGACTTTAACTCTCACTAAACCCGACCGATCTTATTACACTCATATCCGTTATTAATGGATTAGTGGCACTTTAATTCAATACCATTCATCCAACTCCTCATTTGTGGATGTCTTTCGAAAACAAAAATGTGAAGAATGCGAGCTTTATATCCATATATAATTTTTTGTCAATTATTTTTTATTCATCTAAAATGGACAAAATGACAAAAGAAAATACAAGTGAGGAGAAAAAGGTACTATGTAAGCAACGGTATGTGACTGTGCCATATTATTTAAGCCTAATAGTATGACTATATGTTATATATATATATATATATATATTTATATATATATATATTTATATTTATATTTGACGGCAAAAAAAATCAATTTAGGGACTTGTAGGTACCTCAAAATATATATATATAGAGAGAGAGAGAGGGGATGTATATATATAGAGAGAGAGAGGGATGTATTTCTGAAATTTGAACCTTAGATCACACTATCGGATCAGATTTACCAGACACCCACCTGAAATAGAAGTGTGATTGCATAATAATTATAGATTGTAAAGATAATTAGCAACATAATATTAAGCTAGAGATTATGTTCTGTTCTTTCTCTTTCCGAGACAGAGAAAGAGTGAAGGATGTGCCGTGATAAGGTGGGACTGCACGGATCGCATACTACAAGAAACCCAAAAAAGGGTACAACACCCTATTCCCACTATATATTAAAACCCAAAGGGAAAAATAGTAAATGATGAAATTTTATATTATATGAAGAACCCAAAATCCACAGCTGTAAATGCATGTCTTATAGTGGGAACTTCTGGTGAAATTTGTGGCGTTTTGCTGTTTCTGGTCCTCTTTGTCTTTCATTTCATCTACTTGCGGTCCTCAGGGTTCTTCTTTCAAGCAATTATTATATAATCTTGGTTTGGTTTGTTGTTTGAGTTAAGGGCTCGTCAACCGAAGGACAAGTATTTCCCTTTTCGGGGTTCCTCCTTTTCTTGCACCTCTGCATTTTTCTCATTTGTCTTTCCATGTTCCATCACTTCAACATAAACAAATCTTACCAATATCTTGCTTCCTAGTTTCTATGGTGTCATTCAGTTACTCATGTTTGCTACATCCCATTTCTTACTCCCCTTCACTTCCTAAATCCTCTTTGTCTTATATCTAGTCCCTTCCTCCTCCTTTCTTTCTCTCTCTCTCTTTTTCTTCCTATAATATAATAATTGGAACTAAAATTCATATTCTTTTACTTGAGTTCTCTCTCATTCCATTGCCTTCCCACTCTTGCAAAAAAGTTTCATACTTCACCTTAAAATGAGGCTTGATCATCATGTCTTTTGTGGTCAAAGACTTGGCTTCATTTGCATTTCTCTTTGCTTTCTTATTATTTCAAGCTGGATCCAACAGGGGTTAGTTACTGAAGGTAAATGAGAAATTTTTAAAGTTGCTAAGTAGAAACAAGCTAGAATTAACATTGATATTTTCTCTTTGTTCTAACAGGTAGAAAGACTCACAAACAAAGTGGTTTTCACCAGGTAAAATTTGGCTTCTGAGTAAAATATTCTTCTGCCTATGCTGATTGGCTTGTGGGAGGAAAAAAAACAGAATTTTTACCTGGAATCATGATGTGTTTTTTTTGCAGACAATTAGTGAGGATAAGACGATATTGAGGGCACAAATAGGATCAAGACCACCAAAATGTGAGAGAAGGTGCAGTTCATGTGGACACTGTGAGGCTATTCAGGTACCTACAAACCCCCAAGTGAAGAATGGAAAGATAAACTCTTCAAAGTTTTCTAGAATTGCTTATGCCAGGGGAGGTGACAATTCCAACTACAAGCCCATGAGTTGGAAATGCAAATGTGGGAACCTCATTTTCAACCCTTGAATCCATCCATTTGTACCACAATTTTAGTTACTTTTATATAATTAAATCAAGGATACCAATTTGTCAATTCTGTACATGAATATACACTTCTTTCCTTTCTTTATTTTTTGAGCCTCTTTTGTTCTTGACAAGCTTTTATCTATTGTCCCCAAATGCTATCTTTCATAGCTTCTATCTCACTCAAAATTGCAAGTACTTATCCAACATTATTTATGCTTCTGTTGTTCTAAACACTCAACAGATTGATGGCACTGCTTCAACTCTCTCAGGGTAGTTTTCAGTAATTAATCAAGTTATCCACCAGCAAAGAGCTTTATTCTGTTCATCATTTCTAACATTTTGCCTGTTTTAAAATTCAAACAGAGACAAGTAACAATTTCTCTCATTTTTATTTCTTTGTCTAAAATACAAAATACATGAACAAAAATTTTAATTAATGCCGATAGCATCTTTAGAATCTGCCAGCAGAGAGAAATGATGAAAAGTCTGTTCTGTCTGCTATTAACTTTCATCTCAAGAAGAAGAAAAAAATAATAATAATTGAGTACAAGTTTTGTTATAAAAGGATTTCATTTTCACCTAACGTGTCCCAGCCAGCCTTAACGCATGTAATGACCATGAGGTTAAAGTCTAAAAAAGTACACATAAATTTTGAAAATCCAATGGGAAGTCATGCATCTCTTGTTTTTAGTTTTGTGTTTTTTATTGAGAAATTTTGTAGTCAGTACTTTCTGATTGCAGCCACACCCTGCAATATGCAATCAGAGGAAGCAACAAAAAAAATTAACATGCTTGCTAACCTTTGATTGTACTCTTGATTTTCGTCTTTTTATAATCCCTCCAAAACTTGAAAGAGATTGATTACTTACTTACTTGTTACTAGTTGTCGTGAGCGAGTATCTTGTTGCTTTCATTTAGATTATTCATCTACTCTGTCACATGCCTATATATATACACACATTATCTTCAAAGTCCCATTTTCCGTAACAATTTTGGTTGGTAGAAAATGTTATGTTATAAATGCTTTACCAATGCAATGCCACCAATTTAACTCTAGTATAACATGTTACACAAGCAAAGCCATATATATAGCCTTATAGGCATACATAAGATACCGTATCACTAGTCACTGAGGGGAAGCAGAGGATCCCCTCCTCAAAACAACCTAAGATAATTAATATTCACTGCTAAATTTTTCTAATAACACTAGAAATTACTAGCATTTTTTTTTCCAATAACATGCTAGTAAACTTTTGTGAGTTTTATATCAAAATTACGTTATAAATATAAATCTGGTTTAACGTTGAAATTGGTTAAACTCAAATTTAATTTTTTTAACATAATTATTTTTAGTGTTGAAAACGTGAGATTACCGTATTATAACGCTAAATCAAACATGTTATAAATAAACTCACATTAATGAGAATAACATTGATTTTATGTAAAATCAAGCATTATTAATGATAGATTATTGTTGGAACTAAGGCAAATTTGTTGATTTCTAATGCTCAAAATGACAAGACGATAAGAGTCACATGATGTAACACAGTTGCCATCTTGCATGCCGTTGATTGGTGCATCAATTGTAAGAAGACAGGAGATGAATTGCTATTTTTGAGTAAGGTAAAGTTCACAGGTTTCCATTTCACGTTTTTGGAATTGAAACAATGCAAGAAAATGGGCTCCTTTATTATTAGAAACATTTGACTTTAAAGTGAAAATAAATAAATAAATAAAAATGATAAAAAGTAGATCGGATGCTACATCGTCCTGTCTTTCCTGGTTCTTACATCTTACCATACCGAATCAAAGATTCATTATTTTATTTCTGCAGACATGACTTAACAAGGGTAGTTTACAATGCTCATGTACGAAATCTGTTTTTTCCATTTCAAAAAAAAAAGTCCTAGTTTAACATGTGTCAATTCGATCTTGTCCAGTCAATTTCGGTCAGTTCATTACATTCCTGCCTATAACGGAAGTATAATTAGTAATTAATCTGATAAAGTGTTGATTCAGTTTGGTTATTTGTGTGTTGTGAGTTGTTTGAGTTAAGTTATTAACCTGTATATATTTCCTTTACTTTATTATATAAAATAAAATAAAATGGTTTAAAAATATTATTAAATTTAAATAATTTATTTAATTAATTTATATATTAAAATATTTAAAATTACATATTTCTTAAAATAGTCTAATGTTTATTTTAGGATAATATTTACATAAAAAATAAAATTAATGTAATAATTAATTCGAACCTTTTTTAACTTGGGAAGTGGGAACCAACCTGAGTTAAGTCAAATTTGGCTATTTTATCTTTTTTTTTTTTTTGGCTCAGTTTAATCTATTTTTTGAAGTTATCAAGGTTGATCCCATTTTGACACCCTCATGAGGGTTAATTATCCATGATTTCAGACTTCAGAGTGACATAGAGCACGTCAGTGATGGACACAACCTCACAGAGATGTAATGTGGATCACACTTTATAAACTTAATTTTGCTATGGACCAGGAAGAAAAAGAACAGACTTGATTTTGCTTAAATTTTATTTTTTAACCTTGATTTTAGTAAGAAGAAAATTCAATTTATAAGTAATGGTTTATGTTTAAAAATTGTTATCTAAAAAGCGATTTTGGTAAAAGTAATATTATTTAAATTAATTGATGAAAATGATTTTTAATGCAATTATTAATATGACTTAGCAATAATATACTATTACGTTATGACTAAGAAAAATTTAGGGTTCAAACTTCAAACCGTTTGGCATAAAGTTCGTCTTATTTTATGAGTACCCCTTACATTAGTCGATTCTATTCTGTGAGTGAATTGATATAAGGATTAAATGATTTGTTCAGACATGTTTTGTTTTTTGCACGAATATGAGCTGCAACAGTATCGCTATTGAAAAATCCATTTGTCATGAAGTAAATTAGAATCCCATGTGCATAGCTTGGTTCTTTTCTGCGAGATAATTCATTAATAAGGCAGAACAAACATCAACTCAGATCAATGCTATTTTTCTGTATCTAAAAATAGGTCTGGTTAGTTTGATTGAGAGACACGAGTAACTTGATTGAAAGAAGCTAAATTTATTACAGCATATATGTGGATTTCCTAAAATATTCCTACATGGTAAATGTAATTCGGTATTTGTCGAATTTTTCATCTTTTATGTCACAAACCTTAGGACCACATCATATCGAATGTGGATCCGGGTAGAAATCATTTTTAGTACTATTTATTCGGATCCATATTTAAAATGTGATTTTAGTATAAATCAAACACAAAGAAAGTGGCAATTGACAAAGGAATACTAGTAAGCATCATGATTCAAGATCAAAATCATTAAAAATTTCTATCCGAAAATTAAATGATCATTATAAACTAGGAATTTAGGAGAGACATTAATTATTAAATGATGTGGTGCAGCAGAGCAAAATGACTACAGAAAGAACAGAACCTTTACATTAAAAGTGGATGCAGATGGAAACAACGTATTCTCTGTCATCTTTGAGTTGCGTTAACCATAATGAATGGTCACTAAGTTTAGATCAAACCAAGGGGAAGAAGAATAAGAGAGTACAATGGATGGCAGAAGCAGTCACGTGAGGGTGTGAAAAAATGAAAATATTATGCTATTTTATGTATCTATCTATCGTTCGTTCCTAGAATGAAAAAGATAAAAGAGAATGTTGGTGCAAAGGTCAAGACAGACTCACTCAACTGAAAAGCTGAGGGACCACATGAAGAAGATAAAGGGATTCTGATTCCTTTTACTTGGAGTATTTTTGTGCTGTAAATATCAGTAACACCGTTTTGAAGTTGCCCCATCCCTGTGGCGTGGAAAATTTGCACTGCACTGCTCTGCTTCTCAAGTACTCAAAAAAACAGGTCATACTCAAGTTCCAATCTGATGCTGATGGGCCTGAACCATCACTGGACTGATAAAGCCACATGATTGTATTGTCAGGGCGTTTTCGCCACCCACACTTCCCACTTAATTTCGATGCATTTTCAAAAAATGGCTCCCTAGGCTTGGGCCTCAAGGATTAGCAGTGGCAACACCACTTTACCCAATACCCAATGGGCTTTACTTTACTTTATTTTACAACCTCGATTCGGCTGTTAAAGTATAGTAAAATCGCCGTATAAGACGCAACAATGCATTTCAGAAACAGGTACCAACTCACTATGCATGTACCATTGTATTTGTGCCTAATAACCTCCAGACTGAAGTAAAGAGTAAAGAACGGCATCAGAAAATGAAGTTACTTACCGTTAATTTGCTATTTTCAGTTAATTTCTTTTTCTATCTTTACAAATTTAGCAATTTCTTCATGATCTTAGCAAATAGCTTATTGCCAAAGAAGGATAGTTTTCAAAAGTTACATAAAAAATCAAGGTAAATACATGTGTTTCAAGGACGAAATAAGAAGAAAGAAAGCCATGAATTTTGTGAGTAAAAAGGCTAAGTCTTTGTTTGGTAGGAGGGAGAGAAATATAGTAGAGAGTGTAACGCCCCCGAGCCGCTTGCAGGAGTGATGAGGGTCCTCACAAACCAACACGAGTCTTTCTAGTATGCGTTGTCCTCACCTGCACACTTTCAGAGAAACTTCCAGAAGGTCACCCATCCCAGAATTGCTCCAAGCCAAACACACTTAACTATGGAGTTCTTATGTTATGGGCTTCCGAAAACAAGATGCACCTTGTTGATAGTTCTCCACAACAATTTCCTTTAAGCTATCTTCAACTGTACAGTCCCATACCTGCACAGCCTATGGATCCCTCTCATTCGGGTGTGGGTTTGGTTCATCCATGTGTCCCTTTTTGGTCAGAAGCTTGCTAAGAGCCGCTCCTTGTCCGTGCCTCTTTGTACCGGCGATCACTCCCCGCCCTCATCAGCCTTCGGCTCTCACTAAGAGAAATAAGAAAAACAAAAATGAGGTGGAGAGAAATAAGTGAGAAAGAGAGATGAAATATGGTGGAGAGCTAGAAAAGATATTTTTGTTTGTCGAGAGAAATAGAAATGAGAGAAATTGGATTATAATATATAAAGATCAAAATGCCTCTAATTAATGATTATAAGTAAAATATATAAAAAAAAGTAAATATTTAATGAAAACTAAAATACTCGGGAATAAATATTCTTTTAAGTAAAGTTTATAAAAGTTTAATAATATTTAAACTTCATAATTAATATATATAACTAATTTATGTAAAATTTTAAAATATATATTAATATATATATAGAGTTTAATTAGTATGCACTGACAGTGTAAAATAGTTTTACACTGACGTTTAATCATGATTCTTCATTTATATGACTTTTAAAATATTAATTAGTAAAATCAACAAACTTACTATAAATCAAGGGATGTGATTAACCGTCTGTGTAAATCTTTTTACACTGTCAGTGCACAACCCTTTTTCTCATATATATATATATATATATATATATAACTAATTATATATAACTAATATATATATATAACTAATATTAAAATATTACTTGTGGAATCTTGTAAAAAAACCAATGTGAGTATGTCTGAGAAAAAAAAGAGTCTTACTTGTTTACCTTCAGAGTGCAGAAGAAAAGCAAGGCATATTGGTCTGAAAACATTTTGCAACATTACCTCTCCAACATGTCATTGTTTCTTCACTGATTTCTCACCATTTCTTGTGAGGAAATAAACAAACATTGGGCCTACACATTTTATATTCTCTCTTCTCTAATTTCTACCATACCAAACACACAAACTCATTTCTCTTCCCTCTCCCCTAATTTCACCTCAACCAAACTGAGTATAAAGCAAACTAAGATGCTAATTTTAGGTCATCTCAATATGTGGATGTTGACACAGATTTTCATATAAGATCCATGCGAATTAGAGAGGAGGCTCATGGAGAATAATGCTTTAGGAGCTCAAAATAAGCATTGGTTCTTATTTTAGGACTTGTGCTTTATATTCCCACAACTATGGAAATGATTTTGA
Organism: Sesbania bispinosa; assembly: GCA_026901365.1. NCBI lineage: Eukaryota > Viridiplantae > Streptophyta > Magnoliopsida > Fabales > Fabaceae > Sesbania > Sesbania bispinosa. Next base: position 71,701 of record QLOH01000954.1, on the reverse strand, counting down.
AATCGTGGTAAAACTGTCGCTATAGGTTTTACATTAAAAAAAGATGAAATAAGGTGAAATATGACTATAGCTATAAAAAATGCGGGTCATAAAAATATCTAAAAATGTTTACCTTGAGTATTTATCTTAGAAGTCTGAATAGTTTCTGGATTTTTAGTTCACCGATCGATAAAGGCCCATTATCCGTAAAAACTCTCAAAAACTCACAAAAGCTCGCAAACAACCTGGGCTACTCACAAAAATCTTGCAAAAATGAAGGGTTCAGACCTTTATTTTAGAAGCTCAAATAACTCTTGAGATTTTTAGCCCGTCCCGTAAAACCCGTTACCTCGGATAAAGTCAGGTTGGGTAGCCCAAATTGAAAACTTTAATTATGACTATTAATCTCAATGGTAACAATTTAAGTTGTCGGGTAGGCATGGCAACAGGGTCGGGGCGGGTTTCGCTCACCCACCCCCGTAAAAGTCGGGTAGATTCAGGTTTAAAGAGAGCGGATATGAAATTATGAAACCCAACCTCACGTCCACGGGTCCCCGTCGGGTTCAAGGAAACCCATTGTTATTAAAACTAGACCGGACCAGCCAGTTCGAATGGTTTGACCGGAAACCGGACCTATAACCAGTCCGGTCTGGAATCTAGATCATTTCTGCAGTTGAACCAATCATAAAATGGTTGGCTCGGCCTCAAACCGGTAAGAACCAGTTCAGAGTGATCAGCAACAGCACCTGCACACCTTACATTGAAGCACTTGTCTCTTATTAAAAAGAATATTATTGAGTGCCTCACATGAGAGTCGAACACGTCCCATTGCCTGCAGCGTCCAGTGCTAAGCCACACATGATCCTTGTTTATAATATGTTGAGTAAAAAATGAGAGAATAAACATTGGGCCTTCACAACTTTTAGTAATGGACTCACACTCTCACAATTATATCTAATATTATTTTCTTTCCCCTTTTGTAATATTTTAAAATTGACATGTTTATTCATATAATTTGATTAATATTAAATACCATAAATATAAAGTTAATAAAAATTTCAAAAGAAAGGTGCATAGGTATGACAATGGGGTGGGTCGGGAGCAGATTTCCCCTCCGAGTTTAAAGAGAGCGGGTATGAAATTATGAAACTCAACCCCATCCCCGCGGGTTTCCCCGTTGTTGGAAATACAAGGAAACACTAGAAGGGGGGTTGAATAGTGTTTCAATGGAAACTTTTTCTATTTCAAATTTTTGAAAGATTTGCTTCTGAAAATCTTCAGATGATAGTTATCAGTCTGAAGTTTTTTAGTACTTTCTGAAGTGCGTTCAGATTATAAACTAGATTTGATTCAGATACAAAGTTTTCACTTAAATACTTCTTCAATCCCCTTGTTAGAATGAAAACAAAATTGAAATAGCTTAAGGGATAGAAAAAACTTAGCCAAGAATTTATCCTGGTTCACTCACAACCACCGTGAGCTACGTCCAGTCCCAGGGCAAAAACCAGCACCTGGATTTCCACTATTCTTGCAAGAATACAAGTATTCTTTTCTTCCAAGCCTCTTCAGGATCTACACCAAGTATTGTTTCTTTCACCAAGCCTCTTCAGGCTCTTAGACACTTATCCAAGTGTAACCCAAGTATTCTTTCAGACAGAAAGCCTCTCCAAGCTTAACAACCCAAACTGTTCTAAGATTAAACAAGAAAGGGAAAGTAGTTCACTATCTTCAGATGATAGCTATGAACTATGAAGTACAATCAGCTGAGATTTACTCAGAATATAAAGATGAATAATTGTACAAAAAATATCAGAGTATTATTTTTGCAGCGTGTAGTTTCTTTGATTGAATGCTTCTTCTGTCTTCAAATCTTCATGGGACATATTTATAGTCACCAGGAAATAAATGCCCGTTGCCAAATAGCATTAAATGCTTTCAGAATACGTTAGACACAGCTCTGTCCAAAGCAATATGAGCAGAAATAGGTGCAGCAGGTCTGCGCACACAAAGCATTCTGGCAGGAGCAGCAGAGTTGCAGACTTTCCTTAAAAATGCTAAACATTTGAACGAGGAGAGAAAGCAGCACTGACTCTTATGATGAAATAGGTAAGATCTTGATTTGAACGTTCCTCGTACTCAGCAATCGTTTTCCAAGGTCAAACCAATGTCCTGAAGACTTCAGCTTTCAGATGCAGGAAATGTTGCAGATGAACTTCTCTTCTTCAGAGGATAAACACTTCTTCAGACGATGTTATGTCTTCAGACGATCTGAAGCTTCAGATGATGTTTCACACTTTTCATGATCTGAAACAGAACAAAATATTGTGAAAGTATATTGCCATAAATCCATCAGAATTTTTATATTTGTTCATTAAAACACTTTAAGAGAATGAGACTCAAGGTATTTAATTATATAAATTTTGAGACTCAACACCTGTCAGGTTCGGGGAAACCTGCGAGGATTTCACCTTCTTTATTTTTCATTTTTTCTCTATTTTTTATAACTTAAATACATGTCTTAAATAAGTCACATATATCTAATATATTATAAATCAAATAATATTTAAATATAGACATTGATAATCCTAAAAAAATAAGCTAAATATAATCATGAAACAATCATATAACAATGTTCAAAAGAAAATAGTTCATACAATTAGTGAATATATTGCATACAATAGAATTTCTTTCAACGTGTGCAATATTTTTTACTTTCTTTAAAGTTTGGGAAATTACTAGAATAATAATAACATTATATCGCTATATAACATTACGTATAAAATGTATTTTTAAAGGTAGATAGAGGAAACTTAAACTCAAAAACCCTATTTAAAAGGAAAAAATAAGGTTAGGACTTTACATAATATAAAATTATAAGTAATAAATATTATATTTAATTATTTATATACAAAGAACGGGTCGGGTAACCCGAAGGTTAACCCTAACGCGTCCTCAAACCGATGTCGTGTCATCAAACGAGACCCGATTTCGTTATATTTTTTCTTATAGGACAGGGACAAACCTAACCTGAATAGGACAAGTTGGCAGGGGTCAAAAGGGACGGACCAGATCTTGAACATCCCCTAGGTACGGGGACGAGCACTATAGTAACATGCCTATAGGGTACCTATTGTCATCCCTATTTATATTCAAGATGTTGGCAAACAAAATTTAGATTATGCTTGACTATTGTTGAATGATGAACCTAAAATGGTCAAACACATCATTTGAAAGAGCTAGCAAAAGAACAAAAGATTTCTACTTATAGGTGTGTTTCAAGAAAAAACAAGTTGATGTTATTCAAACAAGTAGTTGTTCAAACTAGTCGTTATGACATTTGTATTATATTATGGCATCTTACAATTCATATTATCTTCTAACAAAAGAAGGAGGACCATTGACCTTTCAAGAGACTATGGCTATGTTTGACAAAATAGCTTAAAGCTAAAACGTAACCTAAAAAGTAACAAATGTCGTTAGTCATGTTTCTAAAAATTTTCATAAATTTCGAGAAGAATTGCGTCTTCTGTATAATTCCTCAATTGTTATTATAAAATTTAGAGGGACGAAATTGATAATATTTATAAATTTCTAGCTACAGCTTACAGGTAAAAGGTAGCTAATCTGAACCATTCGTTCAAAAGATACTAAATGTTGCAGTTAAAAAAGGTGAAACACCCTAGACAAAGCCTAAAATTTATACACCTTTAAAATACCCCCAAAATAAATAATGAATTGTTGAATGTTACTGATAAATAGCAAATTACATGAATCACATCTATAATATCTAATCCATGGAAAATGGCTCCGTACATTTGGACTGTTCATGTGAAATTTCTTCTCGACTTCCCATTAGAATGCTGGTGTATTTCTCCACGTCCAACATTTTATATTTTACATGCCCACTATACGGTTGAGGTGTCCCCGCTACATCCCCAGCTAATCAGAAAGATGAGTTGTCCATGGAATTGCTCCCCTTTTGTCAGAGGATCAACAGTCCGGCAGATATGCGTCAGTTTTTGTTGTCTTTAGTCCGACACGGTATCATGTACGAAATGTATCGTATTAGTAGCCACTAAATAAGCGTTGCATGACGTAAGATGGCTATGTCTTGGTGGAGCAAATTATTGTCAAGCCAGAGAGGCATTGGGCCTTTTATCTTAGTGTGTCAGACCAGTAGTTTTTGAATTTTAAAACTTTGGAGCCAAAAATGGAAGCTTCCTCGCTGTTGGCCCTGGCATGCTTGCTATAAATAGAGGATCAACCATATGGTTTGCTCACTGTTTGCTGATTGGGTAAGTGCCTCCTATTTATTAGTGACAGAAGTGTTCATGAAAATGGCATTTGCCTTTGATCTCATAAAAAATATTTTCCCTGGGAAATAGACATGGCGTTTGAAGGTGAGGGTGGAACGCATGTGGGAGTTGTTTCCACTTGATGAACCATCCAAGCCATTCTCTATTGAAATGGTGTTGTTGGACGTGGAAGTTAGATCCTTTATCGCAATCATGCATTTTTGTTCCCCTTTTTTTCAGACATGGCCTAATTCAGTTTATTTGTTTTTGTGAAGGGTGAGAAAATCCAGGCATCCATTCAAAAATCAATGATCAAAAAGTTCAAGGATCTCATGGCTGAAGGGGAAGTGTTAAAGAAGCACTTCTTTGGGGTTGTGTGAAACCTCGGTTCGTATCGAGCCACTAGGCATGAGTATAAGTTGTTATTCCATTCAAGGACAAAGGTAACCCGCTGTGATTTTGCCAACATACCTTATATTGGAGTGGTGCCCGTTAATTCACAAAAGATTTTGGAAACAGGGGGCAGAACGACTTTCTTATGGGTGAGTTTTTTTATGTCCTGGTGTTATGAGACCTTTTTTTGGTGGGTCTACCATAATGAAAAGGATCTCATTCCTATCTCTAAACTTGCTAAAAATTACATGAATATTAATAGCATTGATTTGTCGTTTACAAATTTCATTGGAGTTCTGACTGCTGTTTCTGCTGAGAAGAGGTATATGCGTGAAAGGCGAACCACTAGGGTTATTCAGATGGAGCTTTTGGATGACAAGTAATTTATCCATTGGCATAATCCTTTAATGAGCTCGCATTAAATTGGATCATCATTGTACTGGTTGTCAGTTCATTTGGTTGTTATGCCCGTGGATTGCTTATTTACAAACGTGTTTTTCCTAGACAATGAAAATTTATTCCGTATTGAAATTATCTTCTGTTTTCGTGAATGATTAATGAGAATACCTAGAACATATATATTGCATGAAAATCACTAACATAACCACTTAAATGTTATCGAAAAGTTAAATCAATGGTATTTTGATGGTTCAAATGAGCATAGTTTCGCAATAGGGCTAAAGTATGCAATAATGATTGTCGGGGGCAAGGCTCATGTTGCGGTCTTTGGAAACTATGTTGACCTTGTGAACGACTTTGTACGGAGTACTGGCAGTCAGCTACCTGTTGTCGTTATTCAGTACTAGACATGTGCCCGTGCGTTGCACGAAAAATGATTTATTCTAGTAAATAAAATATATATTAACAAATAATTATATAAACATGTGAAAATTCAGTGAACTCAGTAATTAATCACGAAAAATGTCTTAGTTTACTAACAAAATGACAATATAAGACAAATTAAAATATACTGATATTGAGTATTAATAATACGTAATTGCATTGTGTCTCAGCTTCAAAAGAATTTACATCTCCTAAAAGGGTCTAAAGGACAAAGAAAAAAGTTGTGTTCTGAAAATCGGATTAAACCGGTCCAACCGGTAAATCGGTCATGTGATCCGGTTCATTTTTATTTATTGTTTTTATTAAGATTTTTACATTTGAACACACAAAACATAAGTAAAATATTTATAATCAACAAAAATTTAATATTTTAATTTTACTTTAATATCACTCATCAACAATTTAAATACAAATGTGTTTTATATATATTTTTAATCACACATGATTTACTTTTACCGTATGATCTAGTCATGGTTCTGAAAATCGAACCGGACCGGCTGGTCCAACCGATAAACCGGTGAAACGGCCCTCGATTCGATCCAAACAAACCCGAGAACCAGTGCTGCAAAAAACGGTCAAAACTGGTTGAACAGGTCTTATTTAAAAATTCATTTTTTATGTTTTATATTTAATTTAAAATACTTTTAAGATAAATAAAAAACATAAGTTTGAGAATTACAATTTATTTTTTATTTTTTATATTTAATTTAAAATACTTCTATAAATATAATTACAATTCAATTTAGAAAAGTTATTCTTTTTTATTAATTTTTTTAACATTAATAATTACAATATAATTTTCGCCCAGATAATATATATATAAATATTGAAAAGCTCAATGAAACAATAGAAAATAATTAATTTACATTAAAATTTAAAAATTATTTTAACATATGGAATTAATGATGGTCTTGGGATATTTCGTATGGAATAACTCATTTGAATTATTATAAATTGAATACCATTACTTAAACATAGAATAACAATTCCAAAGTGATATATTTTTACACTTAAGTTGTTATATTACGTTATTCTACATTGAATTTTAGACGCTATATGTTCAAAATTAAGTCAAGAATTGATCCATTAAAAATTTTATTTAGTACTATCCACACATTATTATTAAAATAAAGATGAAATATTTTATCCACATACGAACTACCTATTAAAAAGATCAGGGATGTAATACTCATTCATTAATATCAATCAGCAGTCCTAACAACATTTCGGTTAAAAACACACACATACCAAACGATATTCCTACCTTGTAATTTAGAAATTAAGATAAGTATTTAACCTTATCATGGATATACATTTTATTTCTATCAAAAATGATTTTCTATACTTTATATTTTCAATTTTTTTATATTTCAGAAATCATTTGTCCAATGTGGGTTGACAAAGTTATCTACACGTAGAACAATAAGTCATACTCAAATCATTTAAAGAAATAGATCATTCTAATAAAAAAATAGAAAATGCATTAATGTTACATAAAATATTTAATTGGGAAGAATCAATATAAATATTTACTCTCAACTCAGTGCACTATAAAAATTCTCACATGGGCAAGTTTGTCTCATAAACTCTGGTGCTCGACAGGAAGCAACATGAAAGCTGGACACGTGAATCAATAATTAGTTCTAAAGGTAAAAACAAAAAAAAAGAACAGAAAGAAAGAAAGAAAACTTGTCGCTGCCACCGTTGATGCCCTTTCCCCTTGCTGCCATTATTGATGCCATTTCCCTCTCTTTGTACTCATGGGGCAGTTCCACTTGAGTATAAGATGTGTTTTCATAGGGAGAGCTTTCATGTGGAGTTCAATCAATTAACACCAAATAGCTATCTCTAAATACCAAATAGCTATCTCTAAATTTATGTTTTGAAAACTCTCAACAAATTGTCAATTTTAGCCAAAACAGAGTAATCTTTCTCTAAAAAAAAATCAATAGCTGGCCAATTTTACAAAACATTACAGTTAGGGAAAGCAAAAAGAACATTTAGTTGTTAATTTTTATTACTTTCTCTTATATTCCAAACTAATAAAAATTGATCGCAATATCCCATAATGTACCTATCTAAAACGTGCATTTCAGGGTCCTAAAATAACAAACCAACCCTTTTCAACTCAATTTATTTCAAGTATGCTAAAAGGATGCTTCCCATGCATTCTTTTAAATTATCAACAAAAAAACCTCACAACTCCTAGCAATTCAAAAATCACACAATCAATAAAAACTTGTTTACATTCGATTCGAGCAATATATGGTTACTAAAAAATAAATTAATAGTCATCCACTTTATATTGGGCAAACACGTTTAATTTTATAAAATATGTAATCTCGAGAAAGTTAAAAGCATTGAGCAACAAATGGTTGCTAAAAAATAATTCAATGATATTGCAAGAGAGGCACAAATAGATTTGAAGCAAAACCAAAATACCTCATGAAAGCAAGGTACAACAGAATCAGGTCAATACTAATAACATTGCAAGAGGGTACTTGAAGTCAAGCCTGCACAAGTATCAAATGAGGATGAAATTTATATTGATTGATATATCTAAAACAAAACTAAATTGTATGTCAAAAATCCAATACAATTTTTTAGAACAAAACTTAATCCATTCCTTCGCAGTTTCATGGTAGATAATTTGTTCCTTATCAATCTTAAAATAAGAATAACAACAAAAGTATTTATTGAAAAATATCACAAAAATAATTCATTTAAATAATAGCAAATTTAGGTAGGGGTGTTCACGGGTCGGTTTGGTTCGGTTTCAGAGGAAAAACGAATCCGAACCAAACAAAAGTGTTCGGTTCGGTTCGGTTCGGATTTCGTTATTTTTTCTGCATTGACCCGAACCAAACTGAACCAATTAAATACGGGTTGGTTCGGTTCGGTTCAATCGGATCAGAAACTCAAAAAATGTCATTTTTCACCAGTTCAGGAAAAAAGAAAAATGCATAATTTTGCCTAAAATAATACATATAACCTAATATAAAAAAGGCACAAGACTGTTTTGTTGCTTCAAATTTGCACCAACCATTCAAGTTTCAACCAAGTATTAGTGGTAAGATAACCAAATTACAAATAACATTCAAACATGAAAATTACAAACCAACATAAGTGCATATATAACACATCAACACATTGACTAAATTACTAAATTACTAATTAAAGATCATAGGAAAATTAGTCCTCAAATATCTTGATATCATGAAAATCATAAACACTAACTCTAATATAAAAAAAACGCATTTTTTTATATATATGGGTTTGGTTCGGTTCGGGTAACGGGTTTGGATTTCTCAACCCGTTACCCGAACCAATAGTCATCGGTTCTAATTGGTTCGGTTCGGACCCGAATGAGAAAAAAATCCGAACCAATTTGAATGGTTCGGTTTGGTTCGTCGGGTTCATCGGATCGATCCGAACCAATGAACACCCCTAAATTTAGGTAAAAATTATTAAATGGCAATCAAACCAAAGAATCAATGTGGTTGAAAATGCCCATTGAATTCGGTAACCCACTTCAGCCACTGCAATAATAAACTATATATAAGAATCTAATTATTTAATCATGAGCAAATGAATATATCACAACAAAAAATTGAAGCTTTGTAAAAGAAATTCAATACAAAAATTAAAATAAAAAATATAAGCATTTCGTGAGGGATTGAAATATAAGAGGAAGAAGAGAGAAAAAAACAAAGGACTTTCACCTTGTTCCAGTTGTGTCTTTGCATAATACCAGAGGTATGGTGTTTGAAATAACTGAACAATGCAACATACAACCGATAACATAGGGAAAAAATTGAAGTAAGAAGTGATGAATAAATGAGCAAATTGAAATCACTTACCCAAATCTCATCTTCTCCTCCGGATCCCGCCAACCTCGTTCTCTCCTTGGTTTGAAAATAAATGCAAAGGATATTTGAAAGTAAGCACATGCAAAGGAAAAAATATAAATGTTAGGATTTATTACTGGAAACATTAGAACTTAATTACAAAATGCAAGGAAAAGAAGATCAAACCCTAATTTGTACTATACCTTCATCGTCGATTACCAGAAAAGTTTGAAGGGAAGCACGACAACCAAATAAACTTTAAAAAGCAGTATTCTGTGATCGACAAAATATCTCCTTTTTTTCAAAAAGGGGGGAAAGGACCTAAAATCGAAGTCTACCATGCCTCCACGGGAAGAGATGCAAAAAGGACCGAATTGATGAAGGGTAGCGATAATGTAGGACACTGTAAGATAGAAAAAGTAGGAAGAGAGTAAAAATGAAAGAGAAAAGGTGAAGCAATGATGGTGAAGGACAGTGCAGAAGGGGGAAAACACCGTCAAGCAAAAAAAAAATGCGAGAAGGAGAGACGGAGAGCACGAGAAAAATAGAGTGAAGGAAAAAAGTGGATAGAAGAATAGATGAAGGGCAAAGGTGATCTCGATCGACAGTTTGAGGGCAACAAAAATGGAATGAGACCACAACACAGATTGAGAAGAAGAAGGGAATAGTTATTTCCTGTATTGAAAATATATGTTCTCAGGGAATTGTGTCAGAATTGAAAAGTGGAGAGCGAAGAAAATGAAGAGACTGAAAAGAAGAGGGAGAAGGTCATTAATTCTCAAATTTTAAATTCAAAATTTTAAAAACATGTGACAATTATGGAATAAAATTTGCTGACAATTTTACCCTTATTTTGGGCGGGAAAAAAGAGTCACAGACTTCCTTCCTTTTATTATAATAAAGATAAAGATGCCAAAGTAAAGAAATTTAGAGGTGATTCCCATTTCCACTGGACGTGGTTTCTAGTGAATGACGTGGACTGATATGACAGGTTCATAAAGTATTTTGTTCTTTTGCAGGTGTTGTGGTGTTGCAAAATGTTCTGAACACGACACGTATTCTCTGGTACCCTGAAATTTCCCATGTCGTTGAATTTAAGCACTAGTATGTACAGGGAGGTTATTTATTGTCCATTTTATTGTTTTAACAACATGGCTCAAATGGAATAACATGTACATGTGTGCATGATAATCACTGACATATTGTAAAATGCACCACAACAAAGTTTCGAAAGGCGTAGATATGGAAGTGCCACTTGGCACTATAGAGGAGCACAATGGTAGTGCCTCACCTGTTGAAGAGTTTCTACACATGTATCCGAGGATGACTATAAGTGAACTGCATGCCACTGAGGAGGTTTGGATTTCTTTTTTTGGTCTCTAGATGATACTTACGTTTGAACGTCTTTTTTATTGTGTCCAACTTTGATGGGGTTTGGTTTGAGTTGTTTTTTTAAACAATATGGTTATTTCATTATGCTGGCAACTATAGTCACTATTCTCGGCGATAGTCAATGGTGGTACTGTGCGTGCAAGTGCAATAGGGCGGTAACAGTTGACGAGGACAATTACTACTGTTCGTTTTGCACGGCGAATGTGACTGAAATTACTCAAAGGTGCTACCAAACTCAAATATTTGTTGTCCAGATCTTTTGAAGTGCTCGCACTGTTATAATTTTGAGGTTTGTGAATTGTAATGTGTTGTGCCAGGTACAAGTTGAAAGTCGAGGTGTTCGATGGAGAAGACATTATTGTATTTGTCATGTTTGACAGTGATGCTGAGTTTGTTACTGGCGTATAGTGTGCTTCTCTTTTTGCCTTTTTTAAGATTTGTTAATGATCTTGGAACTTGTATCTGGTTTAGTGAGCTCCCATTTACAATGCACATGTGATACGAAGTCTTATATGCAGGATGGTGGAATGGACCATCTCCCTCCTGAGTTGGAAGATTTGGGGGGCAAAGAGCTTCTTTTTAAGGTGGAGAAGGCTGATAATTTCGCATTCAAGTATGATGATACTTTTAAGGTAAAGAGGGTTTGCGTAGTCGAAGAAATAATAGAGCATTTTAAAGAAATGAAGAAGATTTCAACTCCAAAAGCTGTGAGTCGAATATCTTAATACCTTTTTAAGTGTACATGCATCTGTTTGATTTTGTTTGAGTTGTCATCCAAATGACAATATATTGATTTTGTAGAACAAGTTTATTGTTCCCTTCCCAAGTCTGGACGACATATCTGAGGAAAACGCACAGGGTAATCGTAGTGCACCCGACTTAGATGTAGTTGATGTTCCAGGTGAGGCGCCTTTCTATGTGGATGATTACTTGTCTGACCAGGCTGGCTGCTGCGTTGGTTCTGACGGTGTAGGTGTGGGTGAGGCAAGCGGGAGCGGCTTCGGTGAAGGTGGCAAAAAAGAGAAAGATATAGATGCCTACTGAAATTGATCTGTCTGTTAGGGTCAATCTCTCTGTATGCTGCAAGTAGTTTTCCGGTGTTGTTGTGTAATAATAGCAGCTGACCGTCTTTAGGTTTTGTTGTTCTCCATTAGGGATAACTTTTGTAATGGTTGCCTAATAATATTTTTGTTTGTTTGTTGTCGTAGTTACTAAGGGTTGATAGGAATAGGGGCCCTGAACCTTTGATGATGTTGTGTTTGTCGTGTAGTGGCCTTTGTCCATTAACAATTAATGTATAATTGAATGTTGTTGCATGGCTTAAATTGCTCTATGGTGCAGTCCCCTTGGATGACTCATGCATACACCCTCCACTACAAACATTTTTTGGAATTGGTTCCCCAACTTTTTGGAAGCGTCATTGTGTGTCGGGTTAGAGTTTTGCAAAATCTGAGGCGTGTATACACTGTGTACGTGGGGTGTTTCTCAATATCAATCCCATGCGCTCTGACTGGTGTGCTGTGACACTCTTAGTTAGTATTATTTTTGTAAGAAACTGGCTCTCTTTGAGACTTGTGATATTGGGTATATGTAGATAGGGCCCGTTGGATTTATGCGCGGTGTAAAGTAATAGGGTCCAACCTTCCGAAAATCATGTCCATGGCTATGTACATATTTTTTACTTTGGAAAATGTCTGGGCATATAAGTTTGATATGCGCGTTTCTGGTCCATTGTGGATTCACTTAGCCCAATTGATTTTCAAGGACCATATCATTGTGGACCAACGTAATACCACATTCAGTGTGTATTGAAGCAGGACAGGTGCTATGACGTGTGTGGTCACTGGGTAATATAGGTAGGCCCAATCGATTCCAAAGCAGGGCAAAGTTAAGAGGCCCATCTCCAAGACTTCCACGTGCGTGGATATACAGGATTCAGCGAGCCAGATTTTTGGTTCCTGGGCCAATGTGAGTTGCCCATGTGAAGTAAACTGATGGGAATAACGCAGGGCCCATTAGTTCTCTTGTGTACATTTACGAAGTTTAACCTCAAGCCATCCAATATGTGAGTGTGAGTAGCGGCCCAATAATAGTGTCCATTGCATATCCTTGCCTTCAGTGGCTTGGTGAGGCTTAATCCAACACAAATAGACCATGTTTTTACCATTGTTGGCCCAACACGAGACACTGTGAACGTTTTGAATAAATAGACAAATGGGCCATAGGAAGATTCAAATGGGTAATATCTCGGCCCTCGCTGTATGCCTATACAAGTGGGCCAAATATTTGTGATGATGCTAGGACAATTACTCTCCACCTGTTGACCTAGGGAAAAAACTGCACGTGGCCACGCTTTACGTATTATGATGGTGTGTTGCAACTTAAGATTGCCTTATGATCGTTTATCCTCTTGCCCGTAGCACATGCTATCTTATTATGTGTCGTGTCACTGTTGATAATTAAAGACAGTGAAGCCAAGTTTTTATCACAATCGGATCAATAAAAAGGAAGCAATAAAAAGGATTGTCACAGAGTTCTAGATGCTCATCATGAGTGCCTGCAAACCATGCATTTGATGACTGTGTGTTGGGTGAGATAGCTGCGGTTCGGCGGAAGCATTTATTTCGCCTAGTTCAAATTTTCGATCAGCCTCCTATAAAGTGTGTGTTAGGGCTCCATTGTCACAAAGAGGAGTCTGAAACTTAGCCTTTTTCGGTCTTGTACTTGTTCCTTGCCTAAGAACGAGTGGAGGAAGCGATCAAAATTGGCCCATCGTTTAGTGACATATGATAAAGTGAGAAACGTCTCTCCAGTTGTTGATTCATGGATGATACGTGTCTTGCTTTCTCGCATGTGGCGTGTCCATGATGAGTTTTAGAACAAGGACTGCATTGCTATGGACATGCTTCTCATTGATTCAGATGTTAGTCACTACACCTATATATAGTTGATTATTCTCTTTTGTTTGCTGCTGAGTTTTGTTCATAATATACACTTTCATTTCAATGTGACGCTATACATGAATGAGCGACTGCATTGTTAATGGCTCAGGTGTATAATGTGTCTTTAATGTCTCTTTATCTTTTTTTTGTCCAGGGGTGCAAGACACAGGGCAAAGTTTACAAGATGTTGTTTACCAACTTCTTGGCTGACATGTTGGAAGAAGGTGTGTATGTGTTAAGGAATTTCAATGTTATCCCCAACAATGGAACTAACAAGGCAACCAACCATCCCTTCATGATCATTTTCCAACGCAAGATAATGGTAACGAGGAACGATCAGGATGTGCTGCATACCATCGGACTGGCTCCCCTAACTGCATCAGCCATTTGTGACCTCCAATATTGCGATGAGTTCTTATTGGGTAAGGGTTTTGAATGTTGTATTAGCGTGTTCATTAAAAGAATCATAGAAAAAATTGTTGCATCAGTTTGTGTGTTCATAAATGAAAATGGAGAATGCCCATGGACTGGATTTGTATGGTGCAGATATGGTGGGACTTTTGACCGGGGTATCAACTGAAAAAGAATATGTGACAATGGGTGTAGTGCATAGGTTCATTACACTTGAGTTAACTGATCACATGTGGGTGACCCTTTAATTTAATGTTTTTTTTCTTTGTGTGTTGAAAAAGTGGTTCAATGCTCTTCATACTAGCCATAAGTGTGGTGGTCCTATTTCTAAATTGAATTCACACGGGGAAGGTCGAGATGGCTCTGTTTGATGAATATGTTGACAAGTTTATTAAGTTTCTATCTTCTTCGGTGCATGTTAGGTCGGTCTTTGTAGTCCAGCTTGCTACATCTGGCTGTGTTGGTGGTGTATTATTTGGTATGAACCCTGCCCGCCTAAGAGTCTTCTTTTTTAGAAACTATTGTTATGCCCACACATGTTGTTCCTTCGTCACATCTCACATTCCAATCTAACACAAATAAACATGTCCATGCAGGTGACTCCATTTTGCGCAACTACTTGGCTGCAAACCAGAATCATGTTTAACCCTTCCATTGCAAAGGTTTCTGAGTTTCAGAAAAAGTATGTTTGATGGGGTTGTGCATATCGCATGTTATATCATTCGGTGATGGCTTTTTTATTTCTATTTTTCATATAATGTTTGGTTAATTGCAAGATTGCATTACATGGACTGGAAAATGGTGGACCACTTGCCCGTCTACCTGGCCAAGTGCGTTATATGTCAATAAAGGATGACTTCCTTGTCATTAACCCCATAAGGAAGATAGTTGAGCTAGAAAAAACTGAGCAGGTATAGATTATGTGCATGCATTCATGTCTAGGGTTAGTGCCTTGCGAGCTACGTAATTAATGGTTCAGTTAAATCTATTTTTTTGTATTTGTGAAGGGTCATTTCTCCATTGTGGGCGAAGGTGATGGCTATTGTGGATAGAGCATCGTGGTGGGTTCTACGCTGCAAGTGTGGTGTTGTGCTCTCAGTTATCAATGGCTCGTTTCGTTGTGACGTGTGCAACAAGCGAGTTTTTAATCATGTGCCTAAGTATGTGTAGTCCGTTTTTGCACACCATTATTTGGTAGTTTAGGTTAACAGGCCTTGTATCTATTGTAATATAATAAAATAAGTGTTTGCAACGCGAGTTAATTCGTAGGTATCGCTTGAGAGTCCAGGTGGCGGATGGGCAAGACACCACGCACTTCGTTTTATTGGATGATGAAGTTAGGTACCTTGTCCGTAAATCATCTGATGTTCTTCTTGACGAGGTCCATCTCTCAATGGTAAGGTATTGTCGAATTTATTAGTCTCAAACGTGTGATGGTTATAATAGCACATTTGTTTAGAGGATTTGCCAAATTTGACTAATAATTTTGTTGATAGTTAACCTGTGAACCACTATTTATTTGTAGGATCCTGGTGGTGATACCCTCCCACAAATCTTCAGTCGCTTTGTGGGAAAGATAATCATGTTTAAGGTTGAGAATTATTGTTTGTTGTTGGATGGTGTTGAGTGCTATGCTGTGAGACGTGTGTGTGATGACATTGACATAATGCGAATGTTCCACCGCATGGATAGGCTGGCGGCACCACAGAAGGTAATCAATAAGTCTCATTATTTGCGCCAATTTTTACTGATTTTTCTGATTCATTTATACCAAGTTATTTTTGGGCCATGCAAAGCTTTGCGTACAGATGATAAGTGCAAATTATATGATATATTCTTGTATTTTTACTGCACTTATCAAGGTTAAAATAGTAAATTATGCCCCCATATAATCCCTTTTTATTAATAATTGTAATAATTGTGATTATTTAATTTAAACTTGAATTTGATGCTATTTTAATAGAAAATATGTTAAATATTGCAGATTTATGGAAGATTTAAATAAGGAAAGAAGATAGCATTATTTGAAGAGAGGATCTGCAAATTTGAAGTTTAAATCAAAGCAAATAAAGATAAGATCAGCTGCCATTTAAACAAGGATTCTGCGGATAACTTCCCAATTTAAATTCAAAGGCAGAAATAATCACAAGATCAGATTAAAACGAGGAAAACAAGGAAAGCCAAGCAAGTAAGGATAAGATCAGGAAGAGATCAAGTTAAAAAGAGAGAGAATAAAGTGTTGTTGAACGTAAAACTCGCTTCACCCACGCTTAGCGCAGGTCAAGCGCAGTTATTGAAGAGTTGCTCTCTGGAATCCGCGCTTCAAACGCGCTGTAACACAGGTGAAGCGCAGGAACGCGTACTAGTTTTAGATCTATTTTTAGATCTGTTTTCAAATCAGATTTCTTCCAGATTTAAGATAGCTTTCCTTCATCTATAAATAGGACCTTTGGTACAGATCATAAGGAGGTCCCCGAGACCCCAAGAAGGTTAGCAAAGGAGCATTTAGGAAGGAGATTAGAGAGACGACAAAGGCAGAGCTAGGATTGGAGCAAGGTGACAGTTTCTCCATTGGGTTGTAATGGCTACCATGTGTAGCTAAATGTCTCGATAGGATTGAATGTAGTTGATTCAATCCCCAAAGTGTATGTGAATTCTCGTATTTATTTATGAATCCCTGTTTTATAATATTGGTATTTTTATCTTTACTTAATGCGTAGCTTCCGCCTATGTGCCGGAGTTATAGGTTAATTTTAGGATTCAGCTGACAAATGTTTCTATAAAATTAACAGCGAGTTTGGGGGAGCCGATACTTAGGAAACTCAAAATCTGATTGGTAAAAGTGCTCATAGTAGTTACTATAGGGTTATAGGAGAAAGTGAACAATGAAGTAGAACTAGGCAATCTCTTCATAGCTGACACTATAGGTCTATAGGGCGAATTGATAGTATTAAACAAACGGAAAGGTAGAGCAATCAAGCCGGGGTAATTTGTCACCTGGGAGAACCCGCATGAATTATCTTTGAGTGGTTTTACTACTGGTAACTCGGGGTAAAAGCAATAATAGTTTGGCTAGGATATTATAAAGATATATTCATAAATAATATTTGAGATTCACATGCATAAGGGGTGTGATGATACGAAGTTCAATCCTAATCCAAGTAAAGTATTTTATCTCTCTCAATCGTCTCTTTCTTCTATGCGAACTTACTTTCTTCACCACAAACTCTCAAAATACCGTTTCTACTTGATAATCTGATCACAAGTAAATACAAAGCAAACCGTTCCCTGTGGATACGATAAACTCATACTTACTATTATACTGCTGAAATTTTGGTACACTACTACGCTTGCCAGAATTCCATCAAGTATTTTTTGCGCCGTTGTCGGGGAACGGTGTTTCAATTCATATAAACTTGGGAGGTCTAATTATCAAGTTGTTTATTTTAGGAATTTAAATTTTTAATTAATTTTCGTTTTTCAAAAAAAAATTGAATTTTTAAATTTGAAATTCAAACTTGGTTTTATCAAGTTCTATCTTAGGATTAGATTTTTATTTTTTATTTTATTTTTTTAGGAATTTTTAGGAATTTCTATTTTTATTCTTTTTATTATAAAAATTCTCTTTCATACTTACCCTTTTCAAGTTTTCTTGTTTATGATTTTGAGAGGTCAGGTGTCCCCAAATCAACTACAATTTGATCCAGAAATAGAAAGGACATCAAGGAAGAACAGAAGTAGAAACAAGAGAAGGAGACGAGGGGGAAGTCGAGAAGAAAACAAAAATATTTTATTTTAATTCTTTTCTTTTTATTTAGGATAAAAAAATTATTATTATTAATTTTTTTAAAAAAATATTTATTATTATTATTATTTTTTAAATAATTTTTTTATTAAATTATTATTATTTTTTTATATTTTGTTCTTCTCATCTGAGCTAACATTTGTCTGAGCTTCTTGAGGACAGGTGTAGAAGGAACAAAAATAAAAGCAGAAAAGGGGCAAGGATAAGCTTAAGGAGACAATCTCAACGTTCTCTGTTCAAATATCCCAAGTGAAGTAAATGTTGAATGGCTACTCAATGGAAAAATCCATCAAGAAGAACATCTGAAGAATACCAACGGATACATGAAACGCACGCAACGTTTCTCCCATTACAGTACCCTTTGTTATTTCCATATGGAGAAGATGGGTATCACGATAATATATCTTTCCATGATGGTGTAGACTCCAATCGAGTTGATAAACAAAAAATGATTTCGTTACGAGAGTTTATCTCCTTTTGAATCCAAGACTGTGATGTTGAAAACACAATTTTAATGAGGGGTCATCGTTTGTTTCAGCAATTTTTAGTTGACTCTTATTCAATGATTGAATCACAAAGGTTGCTTTATTTGAGGCAGAATTAGACGAGTATCCGGAAAGATTATTTGAATGGGTTAGAGGAAGCTGTGAATCGAGGTGACTTGGACCCTGCAACAGTTGGTATGCGAACAGTTCTTCCTTCGTCATTTGTTGGCGGTCAGAGATACATGTTTAACAATTGGCAAGATGCTATGGCAATTTGTAGGCATTTTGGATATCCAGATCTTTTCTTAACAATGACGTGCAACCCCAAATGGCCCGAAATCCATCGTCATGTCTCTAAAAAAGGATTGGGTGCTTATGATCGACCAGATATTGCATGTCGATTTTTCCGAATTAAATTAGACCAATTAATGTCTGATTTAAAAAGGGATGAATTATTTGGCAAGGTCAATGAAGATTTGTTTAATTTCCACTTTTTCATACTTGTAGTTACCTTTTTTTTAACATGTACTGCTTATCTCAATCACCAATGTGCTAGATCATAATATTTTTAAAATCCCTACTCTTTGACAATAAAATTGACTTGCAGGGATGTATGCTATTGAGCTCCAGAAAAGAGGCCTGCCACATGCATATATCTTATTGTGGTTAGTTGGTGATAGTAAACTTCAAACTCCTGTAATGGTAGATGCAGTTGTGTCTACAGAATTACCTGACCCGAAAAAATATCCTAAGTTGTTTGAAGTCGTGACAATGTATATGGTACATGAGCCATGTGGCACAACGAAGAGATCATCCCCATGCATGGCATCGGGTAGAAGTTCTAAATTTTTCCCGAAAGGATTTTCCGAGGTAACAACCAAAGATGTTGATGGCTATCCAATCTATCGTCGCAGGAACATTGTTATTTCTGTGAATTGCCGAGGAGTTGAGTTGGACAATCGGTTTGTTGTCCCATACATTCCATTGTTATTGATGAAATACCAGTCACATATCAACATTGTGTGTTGCAATAAATCAAATTCAATCAAGTATCTCTTCAAGTATATTAATAAAGGCATCGATCAAGTTACTGTCTCCATGTCCCGTGTACAGGGTGCTGATACTAATAAAGAAATTGTTGATGAGATTCAACATTATTGTGATTGTTGGTACTTATCTTTGTGTGAGTCTGCTTGGATAATATTCATGTTTGATATACATCATAAGTGGCCATCAGTACAACGACTCATTTTTCACTTACCAAGACAACAAGTTGTTTATTTTTCAGACAATGAGCCAATTTGCAATGTCATCAACAGAAATAAAGAGAGGAAGACATTTTTTCTTGCGTGGATGGATGCAAACAAATGATATGTTGAGGGTCATTCACTGACTTTAGCTGAATTTCCATTAATGTTTGTTTATGATATTGATGGGTGTGAATGGAGGCCGCGCAAAAAAGGTTATTCAATTGGGAGAATTAACCATGTTCCACCTGGGTTTGGTGAGCTCTATTACTTGATATTATTGCTAAATGTGCAACGAGGGTGCACTAGCTTTCAATGTTTGCGAACTGTTAACGGTGTTATTCATGCAACATTTCGAGATGCATGTTCCGCTTTGTGATTGCTCAGTGACGACAAAGAATTCATTAATGGTATTGTTGAAGCTGGGGTCTTAGCATCAAGTCCTTACTTGCGACGATTGTTTGTTAGCTTACTCATGTCTAATTCGATGGCCAAGCCTAGCAATGTGTGGAGAGTTATCTGGAATCTACAGCTGTCGGATGATCTTCTACAACAACAAAGGTTATTGTTAAATGATCCAGGTAATTGTGTCGTGTTATGATGATGTCTTTTTACTATATCATGTATAATTATAACTTGACCTATTTCCACAGGGTATTCAATATCTGCTAAAGAACTCGAGAATATGTGTCTGGTTGAAATTGAACGCATGCTTTTGTTAAATGGAAGGCCATTGAAGGACTTTCATGACATGTCCTTAGTTGAGCCGAACTTCACACACCACATTGAGATAGGAAGATTGCATCATAACCATGTTCACTTATTAAACCCAAATCAGTGAATTGTTTACGATCAGATAATTGAGGCAATCAACGGAAATGCATGCTAGATGGTTCTTTTTTGTATATGGGAATGGCGGGACAGGCAAGACATTCTTGTGGCAGACATTGGTGTACAAGCTTCGATCAGAGAAGAAGATTGTACTAAATGTTGCATCGAGCGGTATTGCATCTTTGTTGTTACCTGGCGGGAGAACTGTGCATTCCCTTTTCTGTATCCCTCTTGTATTAAATGAGGATTCATGTTGCGCAATCCACCAAGGCAATACTAAGGCCGAACTCTTACAGAGGGCTAGCCTTATCATATGGGATTAAGCACCTATGATTAGTCGATTAGCTTTTGAAGCACTTGATCGAACAATGAAGGATCTCATGAGGTTTAACGTATCAGATAGTTCAACAAAGCCTTTTTTGTGTTGGGTGGTGACTTTAGACAAATACCGGTTGTGCCTCATGGAAGTAGGGTTGATATGGTAATGGCCACAATTAATTCATCTGTCTTGTGGAGGAGTTGCAAGATTCTGAAATTAGAGAGAAATATGAGGTTGCAGTGTTTATCATTTAATCAATCGCACGATGAAGTCCGTGAATTTGCTAAATGGATCCCTGATGTGGGTGAAGGCATTGTTGGGTATAATAATGAAGGGAACGATGATGTTGCTATCCCAACAGAAATGTTGTTGACTGGAGATGGTGATCCAATCCAGGAGATTGTCGACTACATGTATCCTAATCTATTGCTTGAATGTAGGTCCCCTGCCTTTTTCATGGATAAGGCTGTTCTTGCTCCAACATTGGATGCTGTTGAATCCATTAACAATTATGCATTATCATTATTCTATGGGGAAGATAAAGTTTATCTTAGTAGTGATACAATTAGAAAGGTTGATGAGTCTGTTGAAGTCCAACTTGATTGGCTAACAACTGAATTCCTAAATGGCATTAAATGCTCAGGATTGTCAAATCACAAATTAGTGTTGAAGAAGGGTGTTCCAGTTATGTTGATGAGGAACTTAGATGTGTCTGTTGGTTTATGTAATGGTACTGGGTTAATAGTACAAGAATTAGTTGTTAATGTGATTGGTGTTGTTGTCATGCATCCCAATAGATCGGGTGATAATGTATATATTCCTCGAATGAACTTGATTCCAACTGATAACATGTCTCTGATAAAGTTTCAGCGACGCCAATTTCCCATCTGTGTTTGCTTTGTCATGACTATTAATAAAAGTCAGGGTCAAACATTGTCACGTGTTGGTTTGTATTTACCACTACTTGTGTTCACCCATGGTCAATTATACGTAGCAATATCCAAAGTTCAAACCAAGGAGGGGCTTAAAGTTCTTATTGTTAATGATAATTCAAAACGAACATTTGTGACTGATAACATTGTATATACCGAGGTTTTTGACAAAATATAAATATTATTTATTTTACTGTGATATCAATTATGTTGTTCAATTGATATGTTATACTGTTAATGCAATATTTATTATGGTTAACACATTTTATTTTTGTCCCCGTGCATGGCATGAGGTTGACACTGACACTACTTATACATAAGCATGTATGAACATGTTTCATCCTAAATTACCTACGTAGATTTCCAAAACCATTCTACAAATGACTAGTTGACAATCTGACGCTACATGCAATATCACGGCATCAAATTTACAAGTGAATTGAATAATTAATGACTATATTAGTGCTGTGTCCATTGAATCTCTCCTTGAGGTTGATTACCATTCCTTCACCATTTCATAAAGGGGACACAACTTGTCCACCTGCCAAACCGTAAGGTCAACAGCACTATCAATCTGGGCCTTGGTAGTGAACCTCCCAATAACAATTGGAAGCAACTAGCTTAGAGCTCATTGCGTTGAGTTGAAGCCTATCTTACCGGTTTGGCAAAGGGAGAGGGACGAATTTCTTTTATTAATTTTTAATATAAAGTTTTCTTTTTCTTGTATATTGACCCTATTGGGGTAATAGATGATGGTGATGATGAATCGGACGGTGGTAGAGTGTAACCGACATCTTCAAGGGTTGCGATTTGTAGGATGCCACGTGTCCGATTTGAATCCACCAAGGCACCAACGATTATTTTGTATTCTCCCCCGTGCTTGCGCTTGACGGTGCTTCTTAATTTTTCCATAGACAGCGTCGTTTTAACTTTGAGTGACAAAACAGTTAAATAAATTAACTAATTAACTAATATATACACTATAGTATAATATAATATATACATATAATTTGTGTTTCAGATCTGTTGTTCGGTTGCTATAAATATATGAGAGATGCCATTAGCGCGTTCCAGTAAAAAAAATTTAATCTTAAAATCTTATTACTATATATTCCATTCCCGTTCCAGCCAAAGGATCAGATCCAGAGGCATTCCTCTGAGAGAAACTCCAAAACCCAGTTTCAGTGACTGTGATCTCTCATTCGTTCCTCTATTTCTCAGTGCAGAGGAAGAGCGTACCCTGTGTCCTATGCAATTGCCTCTTATAAGCATTGTCCTCATCCCAGAAGAAGGAAACCTCTTTGTTGAATAAATACCGAGTGTCTCAGTATCTGCAGGTTCAGTTTGCCACGTATGTAATGTTATATATGTTCTCTTTTACTTTTGTAGGAAACTTCTTCAATTTTGATGTAGTTGGAATTGCTAACTTGATTATGTTGTTTAGACAAACCTTTCTAGATCTGTGTTGATATGTGAATGCCTCTGAGCATGCCATGCTTCAGCATTTGTTTTGTTTTATTTTTGTTTCATGATGTTCTTTACTTGATCTGGATTCGGTTACATGATACCAATATGTTATGCTGCTTTTTCCTATGTGCTATGCTATTGATTTGAAAGTAGGATATGTGTGTGCATAATCTTATTACATTTAAATAGGAAGGAGCTTTATTGTTCATTCATTGGTAGGTTGCAGATGTGGCCTTGTTTTTTTGTATATGTTGGATGATATAAATATAATAGCTCTTGTTCAACTGATAAAATCATTATTTTATTCATCACAGAAGCAAATGTAGATCAACCTAAGAATTATATGTGGATCTTGAATTTCAGTGTTGTACTTGTACTCCTTTATCCTGTTCTTTATTATCAGTTACATTCAGAAAAATTGCTCTTCATATGAGCAGGTATCTTGGAAAAAAGTAAAATTTGGAGGCTGAGGAAGATTCAGCATGTTCAGGTTATCTCCCCGGAGGAGTCAAAGATCTAAAGGCTTCAAGGTGAAGCATGCTCTACAAATATGTCTTCTGGTTGGAGTTTGTATCTGGCTGGTTTACCAAATCAAACACTCAAATGAGAAGAAAGCATCTTATGCAGAAAGCACAAAAACTGGCAATGAGGTTGTCAAGTTAGGGAGGAAGGACCTCCATCCTCATGTGGAGGAAACTTCTGTCCTAGATGCAAGACACAAGGAGGAGGAAGAGGAGGATGAACAACAAGAAAGCAAGCATGAAGAGCAAAACAAACTGGATGATGTTAATGGTGTGGAAGAGAATTCTGAGCATAGAGAAGATTCAGTAGACCATGAGAGTGAAGAAAGTGCTGAAAATGCAAGGCAGGACATGGAAAGTGAACATCATACAGAGAAGTTTGGTGAAGACAATGACAATGCAGACAACAAAGAGAGTGACAGTGAGGTGAAGGAGAATGAAGAGAACAAAAATGAAGTGGAAGACAAAGAAACTGGAGAAACTAAAGAGGAAAATACTCAACAAGAGAGTGAAGAGACAAGCGAGGCAGAGACTAAAGATAAGGAGAATGAAGAGAGCAATCAGAATGATACTGATGTGAAGGATCATGTGGAGGAAAATCATGAGCAAGATAGCAAGGAAGGGACTGAGGAGAGCAATGGAACAGAATCAGAGAAGATTCAGGAAGAGACTTCATCTGAAAATCAGGTTCAGGATGGGGAAAAGAACAATGAGGAGGCTAGAGAGGAACATTATGCAGGAGATAACGCCTCTAGTGCTGTAGACCATAAATCACAAGACATCTTAGATGAAAGTTATAACAAGACAGAACAATTTGACAAAAAGGAGAAGAATGAGTTTGAGTTGGAGTCTCAGAAAAATGGTACTGAAACTACTGAACTGACTGATTCTACTGTCACAACAAATAATGAAGGAAGTAATGGTCCTGAGAATCAGGAACAGACAGAGAATGATTCACAGAAGAGTTCCATGCCAGAGTCAAATGAGCAGCAGCAAGAGCAGAATAACCCCACAAAGGATGGTGTAGAAACTGTGGATTCATCATTGCAGAATGGGAATGACACAACATCTGATACAACTGAGAAACAGAATGAAACATCAGAAGATGCAAACTCCAAGGTAGAGGACTCCAGCATGAACAATGCAGCTCCAAAAACTGAAGATTCTAACTCAGATCCCACCGGGGATCAAGCTGATTCCAATTCCAATTCCACATCTTCCTCAGAAACCCAAGAAAGCAATGCAAATGGTGGTGAATATAAGGACACCACAAATAATTATGCTCAGAATGAAAGTCCCAACAACAATCCTGTCCAAGAAGGAACACAAGAAAATGTTCAATCTTCCAACACACATGACAACAAAGATGCTAGCCATGAGGTTCAACTCACTTCCTCTGATACTTCATCAGAACAAAAGAAAGATGAATCATCAAATGCAGAAAGTAATACTGACTCTGCACAGAATGACAATGTTCAAAGCAACACAAACAGTGAGGGAAATGCTAATGACAACAAAGATGGTAGCCAGCAGGTGAATTCCTCTGATACTCCATCTGAACAAAGCACAGAGGGATCCTCAGTCTCAGAAAACAACAGTGATGCTAACCAGAATGGCTCAAACAATAATGAAAATGCCAATGAGAATGAGAACACTGATCAGAACAAGACAAGTGAAAATGAAGGTGATGCTCAAAATGAATCAGAAAAGGAGAAAGAGGAATCTACAAACACTGATGGAGATAGTAATTCTAATGATCAAGGAAGTTCTGATCCTTCCATCAGTCAGGAAGTTAAAGATTCACGCGTAGATTTGGCAACTTTACCAGAAACCAATTCAGAAAGCAATCACAAAGATGTTTCTTCTGCAGAGTGATGATTCAAATAATAAATTAATTGTATCATGCTTCTTCTTCTGACCCTACTTTCTTCTTCTTTTTTTCTTTTAATTTTTGTTGAGCCATGTATTGTTACTTGGCCAATATGCTATCAAGTTTCAAGCTTTTTGTTTTCCCAGGGTCAGAACAAGAATTTAGAAAGATCTAGAGTTTTATTAGTATAAACCATTTGCTGTTCTTCATATGTAACTCTTTATGGAAGGAATAATTATAACTTTCAAATGTCATCAAAGCGAAGCTCCTTCTCTTTAGTGTTGACCCTTCTTATTATAGACTTTGCGCTGCTTCTTCAAAACATTCGTTGAATGAACTCATTGTGCTCTTAGAATTCTCCAAAATTATTGAAAGGAAAATAAGAACTATGTCCCCAACAGACATCACATCAAGTCACTTGTTTTGGTGTTTTTTCCATTTCTTATATCATTATGAAATTTTGAGTTTTAATTTTTTTTCCTTGACTCTGACTTGGTTAAGCCTTGTTGATATTTGACAGTCACACTAATGAAATGATATCTGAGTCAGCAGAGGTTCAATTGCAAAGAACATTGGACAAGCATGGCAGTTTGCTCATCTTTCACTACCTAGATTGTGCTTCTCGAGCTAACTTAGTAGTTAATAGAAATAGAGCTATCATAATTGCTGCACGCTAAAATGTCACTTGCATCAAAGTTAAAATTTCAAATTACCTTGTTATGTAAAATTTGTGTCTCTCTTTCCTATTTAAATTTATGAATATTTTTCCTTCAAAAAAAATTATGAATATTTACAAAGAGAGAAACATATATAAAATTTTCACATAACAATTCATATGAAATTTTAACATAAGGTGGTCTATTTCTGAAACTGATAAAAAAAGATGGGGACTAGCCGGTAATGATCTGAGATTTAAAAGTTTTTCAATTGAGTAATTCACAATTGAATCAATCAATATCAATCAATCAATATATTATATAAAAGACAGTTTCTGCCAGGTCATATGATGTGACGTGTCGCCCTCTTGTGATGTCAGTTTCCCTCCAAAACATATTTAATTTAAATATTGATTTAATTTAATTGTTTATTTAGTTTTCTGATGCAATTAATGTTATACTTTGTGAGTTTGAATTTTAAATTTTTAAAGGATTTAAGCTTTCCATGTGATTTCAGTTTTCAAAATAATAACTTTGAGGTTTGCCGATATATCTTCTCCTGTTTCCTACCCAATGATAATTCATGTTTTTTTTAATTTTTTTATGAAAGTTCTTTTTCTCTCACCCTTCAAAGTGTATTGATTATTGTTCATTCTCTCATCATTAAATGCAATTCACATTTTCCCTGACAAGTTTTTAAAATTTAAATCGCATACTTTTAATTTATTTTCTATCTATACATTTTTAAATCTTCCTCCTTTTTAATTGGCCAATCAAATTTTAACTATTTTCATTCAATTATAAATATGATTAAATTAAAATTAAAAAATTAAAATACATTATTCAAATTTTTTTTTGTGAATTAAAATTAATACAAACAATATTCTACGTTTCACTAAGTTTTAAAAAATTTTAAAATTAATTCCATGATGTTTTTAATTTTTTTTATAAGATGTTTTAAAAAATTTTAAACAATCTTTCCATGAACCTGATTTTAAGATAAATTGTCTCCTTTTTAATCCATGATTTTCTCACATTTTTAAATATAAATTTAAAATTTGAATTTAAATATTCAGAGTAATAAGTGCATTAAAAATTTTTAAAAATAATTTTTATAATTTCTTTAAAATTTTTAAACAATCTTTCCATTAATCTGATTTAAATAAAGATAAAATTGTCTTATTTTTTAATCCATGATTTGTCACGTTTTTAAATATAAATTTAAAATTTAAATTTAAATATTCAGAGTTATAAGTGCTTTGAGATCTTCCCATATCTTTTGTAAGTTTCCATACTGATTTCATTTACTGAGCGCTTCTTTTCAATGAAATTGATTAAATTAAAGTTAAAAAATTAAAATGCATTATTCGAATTTTTTTGTGAATCAAATTTAAATTACTTTTAAACTAAAATTAATACAAACAATATTCTACGTTTCAGTAAATTTTTAAAATTAATTCCATGATGTTTTTAATTTTTTTTATAAGCAGATGTTTTAAACGATCTTTCCATGAACCTGATTTTAAGAGCAATTATCTCCTTTTTAATCCATGATTTTCTCACATTTTTAAATATAAATTTAAAATTTGAATTTAAATATTCAGAGCAATAAGTGCATTAAAAATTTTTAAAATTAATTTCATAATTTCTTTAAAATTTTTAAACAATATTTCCATTAATCTGTTCTTTATCAATCAATCAATCAATCAATCAATATATTATATAAAAGACAGTTTCTGCCAGGTCATATGATGTGACGTGTCGCCTTCTTGTGATGTCAGTTTCCCTCCAAAAACATATTTCATTTAAATATTAATTTATTTTAATTGTTTATTTAGTTTTCTGATGCAATTAAAAGGGACAATAGTAATTAAATGTCAAAGGTTGCATTTAGTTGGTTTTAAATTTAAGCATAGATAGGCGAAGAGATGTGATGAATTACAACGAAGGATGTGGAAAACGAAGAGACATGATGCAAGAATCTGAAAAAAATATTCAAAACAATTAATTTAAATAAATTCAATTTTCACAATAAAAGTTGTCATACAATTAAGAATAGTATACCATAAAAGTCTAAACATTTATATCATGGCCGTGGATAGATTTTACTCATTTCTACAATTTTTATTATCAAATATGAGTCTTTAACATTTAATATACATTTTTTTACTAAACTATTCTGACGAAAAAAACTTATTATATATATATATATATATGATAAGCTATAAACTTGGTGTTTAGTCAAAAGAACCTTTGTAGTACTTCCGTACCAATGTATTTAAACTAAAAAGATATGAATTTTTTTTGCAAGAAATGGAAAAAAAAAATTGTCTAAAGACATTAATTGATTTGAAACAAAAAGAACTTGAATTTTTAACACAATGAAAAGAATAATATACAAAAATTTTAATCGATATGTGATTATGAAAAAAGGGGAAATGATTAGCCTTTTTGTTGACAGGTATAGATGGACAATAAATTAATATACACACATTTGTAATACAATTAAAATAAAAAAAAATAGGAAGTAAAAATCTTTTAGTGGTTATATATTATATAAAAGACATCTGCCAGGTCATATGATGTGACGTGTCGCCTTCTTGTGATGTCAGTTTCCCTCCAAAAACATATTTTATTTAAATATTGATTTATTTTAATTGTTTATTTAGTTTTCTGATGCAATTAAAAGGGACAACCGTAATTAAATGTCAAAGGTTGCATTTAGTTGGTTTTAAATTTAAGCATAGATAGGCGAAGAGATGTGATGAATTACAACGAAGGATGTGGAAAACGAAGAGACATGATGCAAGAATCTGAAAAAAAATATTCAAAACAATTAATTTAAATAAATTCAATTTTCACAATAAAAGTTGTCATACGATTAAGAATAGTATACCATAAAAGTCTAAACATTTATATCATGACAGTGAATAGATTTTACTCATTTCTACAATTTTTATTATCAAATATGAGTCTTTAACGTTTAATATACTTTTTTTTACTAAACTATTCTGACGAAAAAAACTTATTACATATATATATATGATAAGCTATAAACTCGGTGTTTAGTCAAAAGAACCTTTGTAGTACTTCCGTATCAATGTATTTAAACTAAAAAGATATGAATTTTTTTTTTGCAAGGAATGGAAAAAAAATTGTCTAAAGACATTAATTGATTTGAAACAAAAAGAACTTGAATTTTTAACACAATAAAAAGAATAATATACGCAAAAATTTTAATCGATATGTGATTCTGAAAAAAGGGGAAATGATTAGCCTTTTTGTTGACAGGTATAGATGGACAATAAATTAATATACACACATTTGTAATACAATTAAAATAAAAAAAAATAGGAAGTAAAAATCTTTTAGTGGTTAATCCAAAAAATATTAATGAGTTTGGTTTGGAACTCCAAATACTAACTTTGAGGTTTGCCCATACATCTTCTCTTACTTCCTACCTACCTAATGATAATTCATGTTTTTTTAATTTTTTTTTTTATGAAAGTTCTTTTTCTCTCACCCTTCAAAGTGTATTGATTATTGTTCTTTTTCTCATCATTAAATGCAATTCACGTTTTCCCTGACAAGATTTAAAATTTAAATCACATACTTTTAATTTATTTTCTATCTATACATTTTTAAATCTTCCTCCTTTTTAATTGGCCAATCAAATTTTAACTATTTTTATTCAATTATAAATATGATTAAATTAAAGTTAAAAAATTAAAATGCATTATTCGATTTTTTTTGTGAATTAAAATTAATACAAATAATATTCTACGTTTCAGTAAGTTTTTAAAATTAATTCCATGATGTTTTTAATTTTTTATAAGCAGATGTTTTAAAAATTTTTAAATAATCTTTCCATGAACATGATTTTAAGATAAATTGTCTCCTTTTTTTGTGCACAAATTGTCTCCTTTTTAATCCATGATTTTCTCACATTTTTAAATATAAATTTAAAATTTGAATTTAAATATTCAGAGTAATAAGTGCATTAAAAATTTTTAAAAATTAATTTCATAATTTCTTTAAAATTTTTAAACAATCTTTCCATTAATCTGATTTAAATAAAGATAAAATTGTCTTCTTTTATAATCCATGATTTTCTCACGTTTTTAAATATAAATTCAAAATTTGAATTTAAGTATTCAGAGTAATAAGTGCTTTGAGATCTTCCCATATCTTTTGTAAGTTTTCATACTGATTTCATTTACTGAGCGCTTCTTTTCAATGCAATTGATTAAATTAAAGTTAAAAAATTAAAATGCATTATTCGAATTTTTTTTGTGAAACAAATTTAAATTATTTTTAAATTAAAATTAATACAAACAATATTCTACGTTTCAGTAAGCTTTTAAAATTTTTAAAATTAATTCCATGATGTTTATAATTTTTTTATAAGCAGATGTTTTAAAAAATTTTAAATAATCTTTCCATGAACATGATTTTAAGATAAATTGACTCCTCTTTAATCCATGATTTTCTCACATTTTTAAATATAAATTTAAAATTTAAATTTAAATATTCAGAGCAATAAGTGCATTAAAAATTTTTTAAATTAATTTCATAATTTCTTTAAAATTTTTAAACAATCTTTCCACTAATCTAATTTAAATAAAGATAAAATTGCCTTCTTTTTTAATCCATGATTTTCTCACGTTTTTAAATATAAATTCAAAATCTTTATCTTATCTTAATCTTAATATCTTAATCTTAATCTTAATCTTAATACATCTAAAAGCAAATGAGTGAGTAGCTTACTTTTCCCGCCAAAACTGAGGCTAAAATTGTAATTATATATTTAAATAAATTTTTCTAAATTAAAAAATCAGAATTCAAATTTTGAATTAGTGGGTAGTGAGTTTGGAAAATGTGAAGGAATTAGTAAATTGAATACAACATTAATGCAAACACACTTTTCCCATATTTTTTTTTAATTTTAAATTAAAAAAGTAAACAATGAAGTTTTCATTAATGTATAGTGGAATAGTTGGATTGGTAGTGTAAAACAGGTTATTAAATATTTAATTTTGAATTTTAAATGAAATTGGAAACTGCTACACAGATTTATTGCTTGTATTCCTTCCCATTATTTGCACGGCAAAAAGAAAAGCTTTTCACCTCCTCTCCCTGATTGCAATAAATCACAATTATGTGGATGGAGGTAGTGGGGCAGTTAGCAAGCTTTCAAAGGCGAAATTTGTTCCACCTTCCTTCATCCGTTTTGCTGTGAGAGTGAGATGCCCATTTTTCTCTTCATATTCCATGGCTAAGTGAGACCGTTTAAATCAGTGTGCATGTGTTTTGTGGTGAGTTTTGTTGTACTCAGATTTAGGGATTTACAGTCGGTAACATTGTTAATGTTTTAACGCTGGCCAATATTTCAACTGTAGGGTTTTAAGATTCTCTGGTCTTGGCCAGTGTCATCTTCTGTTCAATTGTCACTGAGGAGGAGCTGATCATAAGTAAACTAAATACTGATTCAATTCTGTGATGATGGATGGTTCAAATTTTTCTTTCAAAGAAAATGCTGCATACACAAAAATTATATCATCATTGGCTCTCTCAAAAGGTATGTTGGTTGAAGCTGAGCTTGGAAGATTATCAGGGACAGAAGATGATTTGGCTGTTGAAGAATATGATGCCAGACTGACAGATGTTAATATGGTTGCTATCTCTTCTCTGATAAGAACTCAAAATTTTCTTATGTACTTGACTTTATTAAATTTATTACTTCTGGTCTAATCAATTTCAGGCACAAAAATTCATCAATGAGATTGGTATAGATGCTTTGGTCGTGTGTATTGTAATGTGCATGGAAAGTACCTTGCAAGTGGTCTCAATCTCATATTTGATTTGCTCAAGGTGATAGTACATTTCTTATGGCATTCTTTATGAATTTACTCATACATTTTAAAAAAAAAAAGTTTAAAACCATAGTTGAAAATAAAATTCCATGCGATAATTTTTGGGAGAATTGCAAAAGCCAGACTTCTTGATTGAATATTTCTGAATGAAGAACTAATCATAAATGTTCAAAAAAGTGGTTAAGGAATATGGAGTTGCCCATATTTACTTAAAAATTTAAATCTATTTGTTCAGAACCGTGATTGCTGATGCTTTTCATATTTTTTTTATCTCCGAACTGAGACTGTGCTCTTTGGTCTTCTGTATTTGGAAAATTTGTTGGTCTTCTCTTCTTGGTGTCTGATGATTTTTTTTAGCCTCATTAGTTTTCTTCATAAGTTTTGCTTCTTGGACTGGTGTGTGTGGATTCCTTCATAAAAGGTGTGTGTAACTTACTAAAAAAATCACGGTTGGTCCTTGCTTTATTCCTATGATGCTTTCCATTCGATTTCCCTGTCATTGCTTTATTTTCAGTTTTTGAATCATAAATTTTACCTAATTTCCATTATGTTTTCCCTCTGTTCAATAAGAGAATATGGTGTTAGCCCTCGAGAAATCCAAAATATAGTTATAATACTCAAGTCACTGAATGTGACAAGAGATGAGGTGCTTGAAGCTCATTTATATAGTTACCTTGCTCTAGAAGCTCTTATAAAAAGTTAACTTTAATAGAATGTTTAGGTCGGGTACAATTCCTCCTGTGTACATTGGTTTGAATTTGCATTTGCTTTTTATCTAAATTTGAAACTAATTTCAATTTCTTATTTTGATGATTTAAACCTATGTTGTACTCATTTAAATGTTTTAAATATGATATGCAGTTCCCTAAAGATTAATCTTTTTGTCATAAATTGTGGACTTAAGAGTGCAATAAATATTTTTTTAATATTTTTGTTTTTAATTTTCTAACGAGTAAAACAAATTCTAAAAATCATGCATTTATATATTTATATTAAATAAAAAATAATTTGTAATCAATTATTTAAAACTTAAATGTTTTTAATCAAATTGAATTATAAGTTACAAACTCTTACATTTATTAAATATTTTTTAAATTAAAAATTATAAAAAGTATTCTATAATTCATTCATTTATATTATTAACCAAAGGACATTTTTTGTTAAGAGGAAAATAATATTAACAATAATTTATTAATATTTAAAGTAAAAATATATTGTTGGGGAATAAACATGTCACATGAAAGCTAATTAATATTAGTAGGGTTAGAAATACACTTTAATTAAACTTTTTAATATTAACTTATATTGATTATAAATATTTTACATACCTTTTGTTGTAATAATATTTGATTAGAAAAGTAAATATATATTAATACATATTAAATTAAGAGTAGAAATATATCATATGTGGGAATGACCATTTTACATGAAAGCAACATTATTTGACGGGTAATAACTTAGATAGACCAATGTTTTGGAAGTAAAATTCACATCACAAAACAAAATTTGATAAAAAGTCATTATTTCAAGACTATCACTAATTCCATTAGATAAAAGAATATCATTTAAATTTTAAAATACATTTATTGATTCTCATTGTTCTTTTGTTGACCCTTTTCAATTTCAACGCAGATTAATTATTTCTTATTGTTATTTCAATTGCAATGATAATAAATAAAAATTAGGGGCAATCATTTAAATTACATGTTAAAAATACATGAAGAGACTTGATGATAATTAATTTACAGGGGTAAAACTAAATAATACGGAAATGAAAATTTTACAAAAAAAAAACTTATTAATAATTATATTAAAGAATAAAAGTAAATCACACATAAAAACTTTTCATAAAAAACCGTTATTATTATTTTAATTTTAAATTATATAACTTTTGCTCTCTAATTTCGCCGTGCATCGCACGGGTACATCACTAGTTGACACTAATTAGTAGATGAAGAAACAAATTTTATCAAAGTTAAAATTTCAAATTACCTTGTGGTGTAAAATTTGTCTCTCTCTTTCCTATTTAAATTTATGAGTATTTATGATACGATCTTTTCAACTTTTTTTTTATTGAAAACTCATACGTAGATAAATGAGGCAAATATTGTTAAGATAAAAGAGAGAGTATAATGGTGCCTAAGACCTCTATTTTATTCTATCTCACAACACCTCTCACTCACTAATTAATCACACAATATAGCACTCAATTTAATCACTAATTGTTCATGGTAGGAGCTATCCACACTTGTCACTTGTTTGCCTTATTCCTCACTTTGTATGATACATTGAGTATCCTATCATATTTATACCAGAGCTAAGTAGGTTACAGATTAATGTATTCTACACACTTCATAATATTTCTAAAGCTAATAAAAATCTCAAGACATGGAGCAAGTTCATTACTTTTCATTGGCTATTGATTACTTTTTTTTAGAGCATTCCTCGTAATGGCTATTGCTTGTAGGTTTATAAAAAAAGAGAGTGATAAATTGATAATTCTAACACTCCCCTCAATTATTATTCTCTCTTAGCATAAATTTAGCAAACTTTGAAGCATTGAGTCTTTCTATAAATATGTCTGTAAGTTGGTCTTCATCTCAATGTCACCTAGTAACACCTTTTCTTAGATAAAATGATAGTGTATCTCCACATATTTGATCCTAGCATGAAACATTGGATTTTCTACCAAACGTAGTACTCACTGATTTTCTTAATACAACTTTTATGTGTAATCAATCAGTTGATGTAGATCTTGTAACAGGTGCATAAGCCATGTATACTCTCAAGTTTCCATGGTTGATGATTTATACTATGCTTTTGTACTTAAAAGATATAATAGGTTGTCTCTTGTTGCACCAAGATATAACTCTAGATCTCAAGCTAAACGTTTATCTAGTTGTCAAAAGTCAAGATCACCAGCATAATCAACATTGTAATATCCCAATACTTCACATGGTGCATCTTTCTTGTAGAATATTTCCTAATTAATTGTGCTCTTGGCATACCTTAGTATTCTACGTGTTGCTTCCATGTGACTACTTTGGGTTCTGCATGAATCGATTCACTACACATACTATATATGATATATCAAGTCAAGTTAGTGTTAGGTAGATTAAACTACCTACTAGCTGCCTATACATTGTTTGAATCCTCTAAGTCTCTTCCTTATGTTGAGTATAGTTTAGCATTCACCTCCAATGGTGTTGAGATTGAAATGCATTTCAACATACCATATTTCTCCGATAGGTCTTCAGCATATTTTTGTTGGCATACAAATAACCCATTATTGGCTCGCTCAACCTCAAGTCCTAGAAAAATGTTTTAACTCCCCAAGCTCTTTCACTTGGAAGCGTACAAATAGATTACTTCTTATTTGATTAACCTCTTCATCATTTCCAGTGAAAATTATGTCATTCACATATGTTAGCACTATAGCTAGCTCACCGAGTCGCGTATCCACTCTATAATAGAAATTTTGCACTCTTTTCCTACCATAC
The DNA here is from genome assembly GCA_026901365.1 of Sesbania bispinosa. NCBI lineage: Eukaryota > Viridiplantae > Streptophyta > Magnoliopsida > Fabales > Fabaceae > Sesbania > Sesbania bispinosa. The sequence goes on along the minus strand of QLOH01000954.1, from coordinate 36,092 downwards.
TTTTTGTGCCTATTTTAAATCATATAATGCTTTCTTTAACTTGCATGCATAACTTGGATGAGCTTTACTCTTGAAACCCCTTGGCTATTCCATGTATATACTCGATCTAACTCGCCATGCAGAAAAGCATTCTTAAAATCCATCTACTAGAGTTTCCAAGACTTACTAGTTGTTGATGCAATAATACACGCATGATAGTTATTTTAGCAACTAGGTTGTTTCATCATAAGCCAAACTGTATTTCTGTGAAAATCCCCATGCCACCAATCTAGCTTTATATCTCTATCTTCCCATTTGGACGAGTCTTCACTTGTACACCCATTTGCATGAAAGGAATGCATATTACTTAGTCTCACCACTAGAGCCGGCAAAATGAGTCAGCTCGACCGGGCCGGCCCGTCCGAACCCGCAAAATGGGAGGGTTTGGGCTTTAAATTAGGTGCCCATATTTTTGTCGGGCTTTTTAGCCCGAAAGGAAAAAACTTGGTCTTAAAACGGGCTCGTGCCGGGCTAACGGGCAGCCTGAATTAATTTAAAAACATTAAAAAAAGAGTAACTTGCTGGGGCAGACCACTGAACGTGATGCATTGTTGCCCCTTTTTGCCTCTTTCTCACAATTCTCATTCTCAAATAGATTGCCTCTTTCTCTCAATTCTCATTCTCAAATCAAACACTAAAACTCAAACTGTCTTACTCTCAAACTCTCATCGTCGCTGCCCCTTAGCTCAGCCTCAAGCTTTCAGCACATCGTTGAGTTTATAGGCCAAATCCATATTTCTATAAGCCATTGGCGTGAATGTGCAGAATACAGAGAAATTATTGTTTCTAAATTTTTACAGAAAAATATAGATAACAATATATAGTTGAGTTGGAAGTTCAACTGTGACATGAGAGTAAATTAACTTTAACCGGGCCGGCCCGCACAAGCCCGCTACCCGCATAGGGCCGGACTCGGACACTAATTTCATAGGACCATTTTTTTACCGGATATTTTAGCTCGGCCCGCAAAAGCCCGTTACCCGTTTCGGGTCGGGCCGGATAGCCCGTTTTGCCACCTATACTCACCACTAACTCTGAAGTTTCATTTTGATTTAGTGCCTTAATCATACAAAAAAACATTTTGTATGGTAAATTATTTTATTAATAATTAAAATACTTAGTGTGATATAAAAATAATCCCAAAAAATTGATTAAAAAATTTTATATCATCATATATATTTTAATTATTATACTATTTTAATTTTTAAAAAAATATTTAATCTTTAAAATTTAATAGGAATTTCTAATTAATAAAAAAACTAAAATTAGTTTCTTTCTAGAAAATAAAAATTTAATTTATATATAAAAATTATATAAGTATGTACTTTTTTTTCTACCTTTCTGCATTTATCAATTATATAAATAACTAATATTATTAAACACTTTCAATAAACTAACATAATTTTAAATTTTCAACTCAACTCAACATGTCAACTATTAGCTAACTTATCAATTAGTTATACCCAATATGGTCTAAGTGCCATCTATGATCTATCAGGCTAAGGAATAAAAACTGTGAAAAAGATATATTACTAGTATTTTTCTTGCATATTGTGTAAGGGATATTTGACATAATAACAAGGACCGATAAGTTTAAAACAAAAGTATAAGGGTTATTAGATAATCAACACTTAACGGCATAAATTATATATACGCCTTTCTGAATAGCCGCTCCTGTGAAATAAAAGGCTATCTATGCCTTTTCCCTTCTTTTCTTTTTTTTTTTTTTGTCGTCTTAGATCATTTTCCTTCATTTTTGAAACAACAGAACAAGAATCGGACAAAGAAAAAACAAGCCTCATTGTTTGATGATTTTATTTTCTTCAACCAAGCGAAAGAACCCAAGATAAAAAGATGACAAACACCTTGCCAAGTGCAAGTTCTAGATCACATTTCAATAAACAATTCGAAACTGCAATAATCACTATTTCTTAAACTTTAACAAAAGGAATGGCCATCAGCACGACAAACTACCTTCATCAAACCACTAATACTCCTAGTGGTGTTCCTTCGTTTCAAATAGCCCATCAGGACCTGTTTATCATTAAAGAGCAATGTCATATAACCCGGAATCTCAGGCCAACAAAATAATTTGGAAACAGAGGCAACGGCAGTATCATTAGAGTATTAGCAGCATTCCTCGCAATGCAAGAACATGCTACACAGAAGAAATGTGGTACTGGTCTACAATCTAACAATAACATGCAGTCATGCACATAAGCATAAACGATCACCATGAGAAAACAATGATCATAGAATGCAAATTGATAAATAACACGCACACAGCACACTATAGTAAATGAGTGAGAAATTTTGGCAATATGAATCAATAAATGAGTCACTCCTCAGACATTTGTTTCGTGAGGTTTTGTCTCTGTAAGTATCTCTAAAGGACTATTACTATTTGCCAGAACAAGCCATGCTTATTCCTCAATCCTCAAAAAATGAATGCCATATTCTCATAAATCCTTCGGTTGAAGCAGGAAGGCCTTGGCAAATGCCACATGAACAAACATATGAAAAAACTCAAAGCAATAACAAATTCTTTATTCAGCCTAAAAAATGGCACAACTACGCAATCTTCTTTGAAACTGGAGCTTGCAATATATAAAACACTACAAAATATACCTACAATATAGAAGTTATCACAAATATACAACAGCAAAAGCCCATACATAATAACATGAGAATAATTAACAAAAAATGACCACTCTACCCAACTATTTAAAATACTATGCTGCGCATGCCAACTCCAGTACAACAATCAACCAGAGATGGCTGTTCTTCATTTAATAAATGTTGAAAAAACTCATACAAACAGCTGCAGCATTATAAATAAACCAAAACTAGAAAAAAGTCACTTTCCAGAAATAGAGGAACTGAAAAAGATCCAATCAATCCACATAATTTAGTGACATGATTTTTGGGGAAATTTCTGCCGGTGAAGGCAATATAAATATCTAAGCATGAAATGAAAGACACATACCCCATGGGAATTCCTTATTGCGGATATGCAAATATGGGTATGCCTGCATGAGAAAGTAAACAGAATTAGAAAATTTTTTCACAGGAAAATAAAAACCAGAAAATGGATATCCTGAAGACGAATCATATTGGTGGAAATAGGACAAGTAACCAGTAGGCTATTCAAAGTTTTCTTCAAAAATGGTAATGCATTACAGTTATCACGAAATGTCACACAAACTTGGCTTTAAATAGTGATTGATTGTGCATATCATAGATAAAATGCCTCTAACTTATCAGGACTTCCATGATAAAGAAATTTCTGAGCTAGAATCTATTTTACAAATTTTTGGGTACATACAAATATAATCCCCCTTTTCTTCTGTATTATGTCTGTCATCAAGCTTAAATGGACAGATTTGGAATTTGGGATTCTTGACTCACAGGGAGTGATTACAGTAAGTCCTTCATTTTATTACCCATTCTCCAAATAGAGAGATATTCTTTATTCAGAAGCTTTTTCAGAGATCCAAAGCTCCCCTCAAAATGAAGTCATTCATTTGGACTTGAGTAGTCAAATGAGATTAAGAGCATGTTTGGTTTAGCATTGAAACGTGTGGTAAACTCACGTTTCCAACGCTAGAAATAATTGCGTTGGGAAATCCAAACTTGAGTTTGACCAGTTTCAACGCTAAATCAAACACACACTAATAATAATGATTAGTTACAACTCTGTATACTAACAAAACTTTTGAGTGTTGATAGGTCATAGGTGTGTTATGGACTATTCCAATTAAAAAATAAAATTCACATTTGGAGTAGGCTTTTTGCTGTGGTTTGAGAATTTTGGGTGTGCCCACAATAACAAGAAGCAGTGTTGTTGATTACATTTAACGGTCCTGGCAAGAACAAGAACAAGGAGTAAAATGTTACACGACAGCACTCTATATATGCTATCATTTGTTGTCTTGGACTGGAGCACAACTGCACAAGACATGAATATTTAAGCAGGAATCTCTAACATATGATTCAGCAGTTATGGTATAAAATCGTTTTTATTGTCTCCAATGCTGTTGATGTTGCCATTATGAGCAGAGGGATCAAGAAGTCTTTTGTTTAATTAAGGGAGGATATCTTACTCCCCTTTGTGGCCTTTCATTACTTCTATTTCTAAAACATTTTTTTATTACAAAAAAGAAGACAAACAAACTAAGTACACTCAAACATGCATTAAAAGTGGGGCAAAGGGAAAGCAAATCCATATCAAAGTAACAATCATAAATAACTGCAAATGTGCAGACAGGGGGAATGCATCTACTCATTTTAAAATTTAAAGGTTATGTGGAAATTTGGTGTCTATCTCTCTCTTTTCATAGATATTAAATATTAAATAGGTGAGACCCTGCAAAAATTTGAGAATTTTATAGAGACAGATAAACCCAAAATGATCACATGGCAAGGTCATTTGAAATTTTAAGATGGGAAGATCAATTGTCGTATAAATGAAAGCTCACAGGAGGTTCTTCATGGTGAGGGTGGCCCTTTGATAGATTATAAATGGCTAAAACAGTGCATGTAGCAATGCCTAGATATGTGATCTTCTCCCATTTGGCCGTCTCATCTGATACAAATTACAAGAGAAATCATTAAAAAAAAAAGAATATTCAAATAGAAATCATGCAAAGAAGAATATAAGGAAGTGAGCTAGACAAAATCTATCAATCTCAACCCGAAACAGATGCTACGTGAAATTCTAAACAGAAAAGTCACCATTTGACAGAGAATAGATCAAAACTAAAATCTTAATCTTTTAAGATGATGGTGTGAAACATAACATGGTATCACTATGCTTATCAAATCTGAATAGTGTTGATATATGTACGAAAAAATTAACGTTGATGCAAAGCAATGCAAAATACAAATCAGTTAAGGTAAAATCCGGGAATCCAAATGCAACTTCATAATCGGATTCAATCATAAGATTTCAAATCGAAATATTTTTTAAAAAAATGTACAAGTTATCATTTCTGAAAAAAATCCGTGCATAAACATTCAAACATGCTAAGCCAAATCGATGCGCAAATCCATTTCACAAGAGAAAAATTACTAACGCAAATAGTCCAAATGAATATATATATATATATATATATATATATCGAGTGAAAAAAATTAATCTTAAATCAGAGCGAACCAGATCAATCTCATAAATCCACAAACCATTTCCCAAATTTATGTATTAAAAGATAAAACCCAAAATTGACCTAATAAACGACACGCTTCCGCGAAGACCATATGAATTTGCGAACTAAACCGAATGCAGGAGAGCTATTTATTAAAACCCTAACACAAACCAATAGGATTAGATTAGAGAGAGAACAGGGCACTGACATGCATCATCGTGATGAGCAGAGGATGCAAAGTTTCGTTTGGGAACGTTGGAGCCACGAGCGCCTCCTCGTAGGGCAGTTCGAAGAAAACCAGATCGCACCAGCGCCGACGCCATTCGCTCTTCTCTCTCTGTATTCGTTTCAACGGAGCTAAAAACAATATAAACTTCCAATTATATATAGATGCACCGCGGCACGTGGGAAGGAATTCGCCAAATGGGCTCTTTTTTTATGAATAAATAATCACTTTCGTTATCCAAGTATCCGTCACTCTTCTACTTAATTCCTAAAATAAATAAAAATAAAAGTTAATTTCTGAACTTTTAAATATCTATTACATTAATCCTCCAACGGAGACCAATGTGACGAGATAATGTAAAAGTGTTGGAGGACTGATATGGTGGATATTTAAAAGTTCAAAGAATTACTTATACAATTAGTTTAATTTGGGGACTAATTAGGGAAGAGATAACTAGTTGGAGGACTAATTTGAGGGTTTATTCTTTTCATAATTGCACTTTTAGCCCCTCTACTATTATCAATCCGTGATTTTGGTCCATCTACTTTTTTTCGCGATTTTAATCCCTCTAACACATATTTGGGAGGTATAGAGGAACCAAAATTTTGAACTACATCGCGAATTTGGAATAATAGGGGGACTAAAATCGTGAAAAAAATAGGGGGATCAAAATCGCGGATTAATGATAGTAGGGGAACCAAAAATGCAATTAAGCCTATATTTATCAATTTATCAAATTTTATTGCAAAATTAAAAAAATAAATAAGCATCAAGAGTTTTATTCAGTTCCATCATCCCTAAGTAAATTTTTTAGTACTGGAGACTTAATACTCTCTTACTTATTGTGTGGTCAGAATTTTTATTTTAATTTAGAATAAATTTCAAATTAGAGAAAATTTACCATGCATGAGTAAGTATCAAAATTTTAATGGAGGGAATATATACTATTGTAGTACTTAAAACTTTTTCCGATCATAGTGTGAACTTTGGAGATGCTTATTTGACCGATTCAAGGTTGATCGTGAGATGAATTTTATGTTTAAGAAATCCAAACAATTAGACTGCGACTTATCTAGGATTCACTTGAAAGCAATGTTATTAAACTCAATTTAGTCATTGGCTCGATTGTGGTACTGGGTGAATGGGTCATGGGTTCAACCGGTGAGTCATCGGTTGAACCGGATATAGATATATATGTTAAAATGATATTTTAATCTAAAATTTATATAATTACTTTTTATGATTATTTATATAATTATTTTGAACAATATGTTTTATGTTTTTTTTTTAATCTCGCTCTTTTTAATCATTAGTCTCTCTTTTTAAAAAAAAAACAATTGTAAACACTAGATTACAGTAAGCTCATGATACAAAAAAATGGAAATGAAACACTACAATGGAATAGATGCTTTCTATGGTAATACATAAGTATTTTTACTGCCAGCTGTAGGTTAGAAGTCTCTTTTAAAAATTGCTCATGTTGTCCGAATTTTTTTTTCAACGTAGCCCCTGTAGTTTCACTTATAGCTGTTTTTTGTTTTTGTTTTGCATTCTGTGGGGCTCACCTGCGATCGATATCTCTAGCACAGATCAACAAAGGTAGAGTTGAATGCAATAGTGGTAGATCTGGCGCATCATCAAGCAAGAAGAATTCCAGCCTATCACTGGAGAGGAAGAGGACCTAATATCACCACCTTGATGGACTTTCGCCGCAGTGAGGAGTTTCGTTTTCTCTCAAGGAGTTGCTGCAAGCCTACAACCTGCAAGGTCGAACATTTAGGTGGTGTGACTGAATCACATAAGCAATTTCTTTAGTGCTTTCACTTTCAAGTTATACGTTTTGAATCACTTTCGTATTCAATTTTTTTTCTTCGTTGTTGTTGATATATTCGATGTATATGTGGTGAAGGTTTTGTTATATTTGTATTTGCTGAAATGTTGGTCACTGTGAGTTGAATTTGCCTGAATATTATTCACTTAAAATTTTATCACTTTCATTTTGTTTGTCATTGAACATGTGGCCTGAAATATATTGGTCATTGTGCAGTGCATTTGATGCCAAATGAATTCAATTTACAAAAGTCTATGTCCATGTAATTTTCCATTGAATGAGTCCTGGTGAAACATATCCTATTGTTATATCAATTATCATGCAGCTTTATGATTAAAAAATATCAACCTTGAAAAGTATAAAAAAAAATTAAGAGACAGTTAGACCATTTTAATTAAATTATATTGTACTATGTTAGTTGGCTAAAAAAAATTACAATATTCACAATTAGTGATAATTCACCCAAATCATTGTATGAATGAATTCAAAATAAGAAAACTAATTCAAAATATTAAAGTATGAATGAATTAATATAATCACTAAAAAACAATTTAAATTATTCAAATTAATTTAGAAGTAATTATATAATCTTGCTCTTTTTGTCCTGAATATTTATTTCTTTTTCTAATAATTATTATAGAAAGAAAATAAGTAATAAATATTGTCATTATAATATTTTTAGTTATTTAAAACTCTACGTTGTACAGTGATGTTTAATTGTTAATGCAATTAATTAAAAAGTTATATAACTGAAATCAAATTATTTACTTTATTTTATAAATTTAATAAACTCTACTTTAATTTTGCTATTGGTAATGTGGGGAAAGAAAAAAAGAAAAACAGGATTCCACTCTCATGAACGAGACCCCATGTCCCCAGTTACATGAGCTAGGCGGGCCTGTCTCAACCTTTAGTTAATTAATCACTAAACAAATTATATTCCATCATTAACGTTTGGAAATTCAACATTTTAACCTTTCAACCTATTTTACTATCTTCTAATTTCAATCAGTATTTTTTATTATATATAACCGGATAAGCACTTTTTATAAGAAAAATATATCAAAATATTTACTTTTATTATTTTAAATTTATTTTTATGTTAAAAAATATATAAAAAGTTAGTATATTATTCTAGCAGTGCCACATCCCACATACAGTAAATTTCATACCTATAATAAAGATAGTCTGGGTCGTGGCATACGAAGAAGACCCACTCTCACAAAATTACCATACTTAAAGGACTTTATTATAAATCTCTAACTTTTTGTAGAGGGTCTACTTAAAAAAAAACAAAAAATTGTTGACCACCAAATAACCTTAAAGTCAAGTCCGCAATCACAACCGTTAGTTTTAAAATACATTATATCAATGATCTAAAACACTCATGTACTGGTACAAGTTTTTTAATTGAGTAAATTACTCTAACCTCCCCTCTATTTTGCACTTCCAACACAAAACCCCCTCTATTTTGAAAACCTACACAAAACCCCTCCAATTTTAAAAATACATTACACTTAAGCCCAATTTTTCATGATACATTTAATAGAAATTTTAGTCAATAATCAACAATTATTTTCTATATTAAATTGACCAAAATACCCTTACTAATTATGGATTTTTTATTATATAAAATTTCACAAACTCCTTATATTTTATAAATATATTATTCTTTTTCTTTTTTATCGGTAAATAAAAGAAAACAGAAAAAATTAACTTCATACAAATTTTTTTCAATACATTATTTTGAATAACAAAAATCATAGTTTCATACCAGCAAGATAAAGAAATTTATTTTAAAATTTTTTATATTGAAAATTTAATTCAGAAACTAATAAAATGAACCAAAATAATTTATTAAGATTAATTTATGAAGTATTAATAGATTGAAAAAATTACTGAGATGGATCTTAAAAAAAAGCTTCATAGATAATCAAAGAACTTAATATGTAAAATAATAAACGTTAGGGTAGTGAAAAAGAAGGAAAATGAGAAGAATGAATTTTGCGCGAGAAAGACAGAGATTTTCACGTTGGGGTTTTATTGCATTTATCATTTTTTATAATTCAATTAGAAAGGGTGTGTATTGAGGGCAATATTGGATTTTTTAAAAAAATAATTTTCAATAAATAATAAAAATAATATCGGGATATACATTATCTTCCTAAGCTAAGTTTGTATGTAAATTGGAATGGACATTACATGGATTAAAACAATCACCTTTGAGCATGGTTTGGACGATTTAGTCTTGTAATTAGGAAATATGGCTATCACTAGAGCAATTCAAACAATACTCTCTTCTTAAATCAGAGGCAAGGAAAAGTGATTGTTTTATAATATATGTTGATGACATGATTATCGTAGGGGATTTCAAAAAGAAAATTTCAAAGCTAAAAATTCATTGTTAGTTGAATTTGAAATGAAGGACTTAAATATTCTTTTAGGAATAGAAGTGGTAAGATCACGAAGTGAGATAGTACTCTCCAAAAGAAAGTATGTGCTAGATCTATGATAGGATGTTTTAACTAATCACATGAAGTGTGTTTGGGAGAGTGTTTAAAAGAGTGTGTTGCTAGCACTCCTATTATTGAAATGCAAACTACTAAATATTAAAAGAAAGTATGTACTAGATATTAAATTTTATAAATATTATTCTAATATTGGAAATTCTCATTTATCTTTTTGTATCTTTAATCTGACCACTATGCGTATAATTAGACCGAGTCAAATTAGATTTTTCAAATATTATAATGTTTATTACAGTAATTTAAAAGGAATGTGAACCCCAAATTTTAATTATATAATACATAAATCCCTATAATATCACGTTCATCCAATCGACAAAATAATCCCGTCATCAAGTATTTCCCAGCACTATTAGAACGTCTTTATCAATAACGAGGGAAGCAACTATGTCAAGGGAAGCAATATTGCTTCTTGAGCAATTGCCATTGGAAGTAATTGAAAAAAGTTGTTTCTTTGGTAAAGGTTGCTAGATAAAGCAACTTATAAATCAACCAATAAACAATAAAAAATGAGTTGTTGTGTACTGGGAAACACTTAAAGAGAGTTGCTCAGATAAAGTGTTTGGAGGTGCTTGTATTAGGAAGAGTAAAAATAAGTGATATATACAGGTGGGTCCAATTGGACACTCAAATGGAGTTGCTCCATTGTGGATGCTCTTAGACCATCTCCAATGATGGGTGCTTAGAAAATGCTTATATGAGTATTATATATTATTTCTGTGGGTCCTACATGTACACATCATCTCTTAAGCAACTCTTACAATTTAAGCAACTCTACGCTCCAACAGAGCAACTCAACAAGAACTCCAGAATGGACCCCACAAGCTACCCCACTTTTATTATTTTAATACTTTAATTCAACTTAAAATATTATTTAATTTTCTAAATAAAATTTAAACCGAAATAATTATATATTAATTTTAAGCCGTTGATCCTGAAGGAAGAATGCTGGAGCCGTTCATCATATTCAAATGACAATCACTTTAACCTCCACCGTCCATCAGATTTAAAAATGCTGCAATCACCACCGGTCATCTATTTTCCACAATTTTCATTTTTTTCCATTAGAAAAATAATTAACCCTAAACCCAGATGAGCCCACTCATTTCTCCCAAATCAATTTCCCCTCTCCAGAGAAAAACTTTGTTCTCCTTCTCCTTCTTCCCAAATCAACCTTCTTCCTCTTCCTCCAACCACGGCCGCGACGCCTCTTCCTCGTCCTCCATCGGCCGCAGCGACGCTTCCTTCTCCTCCATCGGCGGCAGATCGCGCGTCTTCCTCTTCCTCCACGGCGGCGCCTCTTCCTCTCAGATCGGACTCTTCTGCACATGCATGACCTAAAAAGGAAGCAGATCGGGACTATAGGGAAGCAAATCCTGCTGATCGGAGGCTCCTCTTCAAGCAGATAGGGTTTCTCTTTGTTCCTTTTTCTGTACATTATTTGATTCTGAAATTATTTCATTCGGTAAATTATTTTGTTTTTGGAAATTTGATTGTTATTTTGTAAATTTAATTCTGTTATTATTTTCTAAATTTTTCTCTTATTATTCTGTAAAATGGTTCTGTTATTATTTGATATCTGTAAATTTATTTCTCCTGCAATGTGGTTCTGTAATTTTCCTGCAATGTTGTTCTGTAGAACTTGGTTCTGATGCAATGGTTTTGCTGTAACCGTTTTACCCTTCATCCCAGCCATTTTTAGTGGATTAAGGCTCTCTCCAGCACTGGATATTACCCGTAGGAGAGAGATACACACAACATATGTGTGGGTCCCACATGTCAGTGCGTCCCACACATATGTTGTGTGTATCTCTCTCCTACTGGTAATATCCAGTACTGGAGAGGATACACTCATTTTCAGTTTGCTCTATTATTTTTAATCCACTTTATTCATAAGATCCGGATTTCCCGGCTGCTTGGGGAAGCATTTCTCTCTCCCCCATTGCTAAGCAAGCACTCCAGGTAGCCTTGCTCCAATGGGATTGAAATGCTTCCCTCAAATGCTTAATTGCAAGAACTGGGTAAGAACCCCATTGAAATGCTTCCCTCAAATGCTTAATTGCAAGAACTGGGTAACCGTTGGAGATGCTCTTACTATGCCTATAAAGCATTTGGAAAAGGTTATTCTACAAGTTCGGAGACCAAAATGACCAAATTTGTGGAGACCGGGTACATTAAGAAATTGAAGGAAAATTTCAAAGAGAAGAAAATATCGTTTCCAAAATAATACCCATATCAAACTCTTTTTTTTTCATATCAAACTCTTTTAAACATTATAGCAAACGATTCCTGACAAATGTCTGCATCAAAAGTTACTACACACAAAAGCTCCAGCAGTAAGAAGCCACAATCTTATCATTGAAGAGTACTGGAACATGGCAAGCTCCATAGAAAGTCAAAGGACAACCTTACAAACACAGCACACTGAGCACGGAAAGAGAAATAACATAGGATAAAGGAAGAAACAAACTGATCACAATCAATAATCGTCTCCCTCATCACCCTCTTCTCCTTCTGTAGCCTCTGCACCGACTTCCTCATAATCCTTCTCGAGTGCAGCAAGATCATCACGAGCCTCAGAGAACTCACCCTCTTCCATCCCCTCACCAACGTACCAGTGCACAAATGCCCTCTTGGCATACATGAGGTCAAATTTGTGGTCAATGCGTGAGAAGACTTCAGCAACGCTGGTAGAGTTCGAGATCATGCACACAGCCCTCTGCACCTTGGCAAGATCACCCCCTGGCACAACAGTTGGAGGCTGATAATTTATTCCACACTTGAATCCAGTGGGGCACCAGTCAACAAATTGGATTGTGCGCTTGGTCTTGATAGTTGCTACAGCTGCATTAACATCTTTAGGCACGACATCACCTCTGTACATCAGACAGCAAGCCATATATTTGCCATGGCGCGGGTCACACTTGGCCATCATAGACGATGGCTCAAATGCACTATTTGTGATTTCAGCAACTGATAGCTGCTCATGGTATGCCTTCTCAGCTGAAATCACAGGAGCATAAGATGAAAGCATGAAGTGAATCCTGGGATATGGCACCAGGTTAGTCTGGAATTCAGTAACATCAACATTCAAGGCACCATCAAACCTCAAGGAAGCAGTCAGTGAGGATATCACCTGAACATACCAAGATAGAGTTAAAAGGGGCACCACAAAAGTTAAATCAGAAATGTCCTCAAATATATGTTATTAAAAATAATGCCTGAGAAACTAAACGGTTAAGGTTAGTGTAGGTAGGTCGCTCAATGTCGAGGGAACGCCTGCAGATATCATATATGGCTTCATTATCAAGCAGAACAGCAACGTCAGTGTGCTCCAGAAGGGAATGAGTGGAGAGGACACTGTTATAGGGCTCAACAACAGAGGTTGACACTTGAGGAGAAGGATAGACAGTGAAACCAAGCTTGGACTTCTTGCCATAATCCACTGAAAGCCTTTCCAACAGAAGGGAACCAAGACCAGAGCCAGTGCCTCCACCTACAGCATTGAAAACCAGAAAACCTTGGAGGCCTGTGCAGTTGTCGGCAAGCTTTCGGATCCGGTCCAAGCAAAGATCAACAATCTCTTTTCCAACTGAATTAAAAACACCATTCTTAGAATCTGACATTCAACAGAGTAAAATTGGAAAAGCTATGTTGTATTTGAAGTAAATGGGAAAAGAAGCATTACTGGTGTAGTGGCCACGAGCAAAGTTGTTTGCTGCGTCCTCCTTTCCGCTAATGAGCTGCTCAGGATGGAATAGTTGGCGGTATGTTCCAGTCCTTACTTCATCAATGACAGTGGGCTCAAGATCTACAAAAACTGCACGTGGTACATGCTTTCCAGCTCCAGTTTCACTGAAGAAGGTGTTGAAAGCATCATCGCCTCCACCAACGGTCTTGTCACTTGGCATCTGGCCATCAGGCTGAAACAACACATACAAGAAAGCTTAGATCCAATGCAACACAACATGCAAGAAAGCTTATATCCAATGCAAGTGCAAGAAAACAGCAAATGGAACGTTACCGAACGCCACTCTTTTAAACGTTCTCCTTAAACACTAAAAATCATTGGATTCACATTTGCTTTAGAAATTATTTTTACTTCTAATTATTAAAGAAAGATAGGATGAAAACTTAATTATAACGTGTGTCAATAATACTCCTAAATCAGGAAAGTAATTAGGTGTTTAAACAGGATTCAAATAATGAACGAGTTATAGAAGCCTTACCAACTTTTGCAAATTAGATATTTATATAAAATAAATTCAGATTTGAACTTAAGACTATTTAAAAAAAAAAAAAATGCTACTGTTAATTGAACGATGAAACTTTTTTTTTTTCCGGAAAGTACTGTCAGAGTGGAATCCAAGCTAAACTGCCAGCATTTTGTATCCATAGACCATAATAACACAGATTTGAAAATATGAAATAATGAATAGCCAGAGAATATTTAAACAAAGTTAACAACCAACCAATTGTCACAAGATTTCCATTCCGAATCAGTAAGCAATATAGAACTGGACGTAAATGCTCGCATAGAAGATAGCGTATATATAGATCTGTAAATAACTTAAGCAATACAGAACTAAATGCAAAAATGTACGCAGACAGCATAAGGGCCGTTTGGTGCACATGATAGGATATGATAGGATAGGATAAGAGAGTTGGATAGTGACATGATAGGATAAGAGCAGGATAAGCTCTTATCTTATCCTATGTTTGATGTACACAAGGATACAAAGACAGAGAAGATATTTTATTTTATCCTACGTTTGAGATGGACAGATTATGGTAGGATAGGATATACAGAATATTAAAATGACAAAATTACCCTTATTACAAATTTAAATTATTTTTTTACTTTTAGTAAGCGCACATAAATAAAATTTATTTTTTTATTTAAAAAATATTTAATTTATTTTACAAAAAATAAAATTGTTAAAAATATAAAAATTAATATTAAATTACCATCAAATAAAAGTCGTTTATTATAGAGAGAGAGGAGAGGAGGGGAGAGAAAGAGTAAGAGGAGAGAGGAGGAAGAGAGAGGAAAGAGAAATAGGGGAGAGAGGGAGGAGAGAGAGGAGGAGAAGGGAGAGGGAGAGAGAGAAAGAGGGGGGAGAGAGAGATGGGAGCTAGCCCTCTTTCCTCTACTTCGTCTCTCTCTTCCCTTCTCTTCTCTCTCCACTCTGTTTTACTTCTCTCTTCTTTCTCTCTCCCGCTTTTTTCTCGTTTCTTTCTTCTCTCTCTCTCTTTTTCCTCTTCGTCTCTCTCCCTCTCTGCATCCTCTGTTCTCTCTCTCTCTTTCTCTCTCTGCCTCTCTCTCTTCTCCCCCTTCGTCTTTTCTCTCTCGCTCTTCTCTCTCTCTCTCCCGTCCTGCTTCTTCTCTCCCTCTTCTCTCTCTTCTCTCCCCTTCCCTCGCCCTCTCTCTCTCTCTTCTCTCTCCCTCTCTCCCTTCTTCTCCCTTTTTTTTCTTTTCTCCTCTCCTCTCCTCTCCCTCCCTCCCCCCTCTCCCCCCTCCTGCTCCTCCTTCCCCTCCTCGAATGATAGGATAAGCAACAGATAAGTTATCCTGTCATACTGGTGGCAACAACACATAGGATAAAGTTATCATATCCTGTCTCTTATCCTGTGCACCAAACATGCCCTAATATATATATGTAGAAGGGAACGACAAACCAGGAAAAGCTTGAATTTACAGCGTAAATCGGTCAAATCAAGATTAAGCATATAAACAACCGAAACAAATGCGATCCGAAAAAAGTAGGTTAAGATAGAAGAAAAAGGGAACGAAAGCACCGGATTTAGGAAGGTTGAGGGATTGATTTTACCTGAATACCGTGTTCGAGGCAATAAAGCTCCCAGCAAGCATTTCCGACCTGAATACCGGCTTGACCGATGTGGATCGAAATGCACTCTCTCATTTTGGCAGTGGAAGAAGACGAAGATGGAAATGGAAGGGTAGAAGAAGAAGAGAAAGAGATTCAGAGTTGGGCGTTTATTAAGACGCCTCTCCGGTTGTTCTGTTGCGACAATAAGGGGAGTTTTGTGCTGCTTGGTTTGTATTTATAGAAGCGGAGGGAAAGGGAGGGGGTTTAACTGCGGTTACTTATTGGTTTTATGCCAGCCTTTGGATCTTTCTTTGTCGTTCAAATTTTAAATTTTACTAACTTTATTTCTGCACATTTCACGGGGTCCCTCTCTCTTGCCACGAAGCAACTCCATGTGCATCACTGCAACCGGCGGTTATTATAGTTATGTTTTTCATAATATTTTTAACTTTATTCAAATAGTTGAAGAATTTATGTAATAGAATAAATTAAATAAAATTCATATAATATAACGTCAAAGAATGGGGTAGAAATTCATATTGATTTATTTTTTTTAAACAATTAATATTTAAACAGAACAGAATAAAACATTTCAAATGTTCTTTTTTGGTCAAATTTTCAAATGTTCTGTCTGGGATAAAAAAAATTAGAACTATCGCCCAAGCCCAATTTAACGAACCGGGATTCAAAAAAAAAAAGTATTGCATAGGATCGGGTCCCAATTCAACTAAGCTTGAATAGGTTATAGGTATACTTAAAATTAAGCTTAAAATTTTGCGAACTTAAATGAGTGTGTTTGAGATTTTTTTTCAATAAATAATACTCTCTCTGTCCCTTATTATAAGACTCTTACAACCGTTTCACACAGTTTAAGAAAGGTTAGTTAATGCATTGATCTCTTAAAAAATGATAGCATTCCAAATATACCTCTATTTAAAAGTCACTATATTTTAGAGACATTAATTGTGACATGGTGGAAAGACTCCAAAAATCACTTTCCAATTGTGTAGTTGGGCATTTAGGTAAAACTTCATTAATTATCACACATATCAATATATGAGAATAAAAAAAGTTGAATATTAATGAAGGGCAAGTATGGAAAAAATTATTGTTTTACCTAAAAATTTACAAAGGGTCTTATATTAAGGGACACTGAATTCTTCTAGAAAGGGTTGGGCTTGGGCGATAGTTCTAATTTAATCATTAAATCAGTTAATCTAAATATATATGTATTTTTTTCCTTAATAATTCTAATTTAAATCTTGGACAATAAAATTTAAATTCTCAAATATAAAAAAAATTCAAAATGAGATGAAAAATGCAATATTTGCGGGTCTGCATCCCATCTTAAATGTTGGTCCAATGATCACACGTTTGGTTTCTATGAGAACTTACATATGACAAAATTCATTTGTTTACTTTTAAAACATATGACAAAATCTGAATTTTAAATCCAAATAAATTAAATTTTTATTTTCCATAAATTGAGTTTCAAAAGTATTAAGCGCCATAATATTTCATTGATTCAATGATGCCTTGCAAAAAAAAAATTAAAAAAAAAGAGTTGTAAAATATAAATGTTTAATTTCTTTTATGTATGAAAATGGTAATGTTATCAATATTTCGTTAATTTATTCAATGATGCTCGTGATAAAATAATTCAAGGATAATTTTATAACTTATTGAGTCTAGTTTATCAATTTTAAGAGTTTAAGAAATAAAATAAAAAATTTAGATAAAATTATCTCTACAAGATATTCAAAAGTTTATTTCATTTTTTTTATAAGACGCCTATCAAAAAGAAGTGAAATAAAAGGAAGAGATACATGCATATCACAAGGTAGAGACCACGTCATTTCAAGTTATTTAAATACTTTTTAGGAATAATTTTTCAATAATATATAATGAAATATTATTTCAAGAAATCTTAAAAAATATATATTTGATTATTGTTTAAACTTTTTAAGTTTTCTCTTTTCAAAATTTATGAAAGTTATTATGGGAAATTGGTGGGTGGTGTATCTTTTTCTGACCCTTTCATGGAAATAAAAATCATGAAAATGTAATAGTTATTGTTTTCTTGAAAATGTTTTATATCTAAAATTAAATTTTTAAATCTTATAATATAAAAACTAATTGTTACTCTATCAAATTATTTTATTTTAACGTATAATATATTTTTAAAATATAAATAAAAGTCTACTATTAGATAACATATCTATAAATGTCCAAATTATCTGAAATTTGATATATATGGTCATGATATAATATGATTCAATGGTTGGATTGATCAAATTCACATTTTACAAAATGTAATGAAGAGGTGTACCTCTTAAAATTTGACATCTGGTATGAACAGATCATAACTATATATATATATATATATATATATATATATATATATGGAGCATATCAAGTGAGAACACTTGTTTATTGTGAGAAATGAGAACATTTAATAATAGTCGTTAGATTATATTTAATGGTCCTGATTACTCACTGAAATAAATTAAAAATCTTTCCCCTTTCTTTCTTTTTATACATATCTTTTTCCCTAAAAATTAGCCACTTTCCCTTTTCTTCCTCCACACTTTCCCCTTTATTTCTTTTCATATATATCTTTTATTATTATTTAATAATATATCATTAAATAAATTAAAATTATAATGATAAGAATATATAAAAAATATATTACAAATTACAAATCATTTGATATCTGAATAAAATTTCCTTACACTGACAATGTATAAATATTAATTTTTAATATAATTTTTAATATATTAAAAATTAAGCACATACAATGTAACACAATGTAATATTATTTTTTAATATAATTTCCTTACATTAAAAATGTGTAAAAATTATATTAAAAATTAATATTTATACATTGTCAGTGTGAGGAAATTTTACATGGACATTCAATGATGTGCAATTTTTAATATAATTTTTTTATATATTCTTATCATTATTTTTAATATAATTTTTCATATATTCTTATAATTATAATTATAATTTATTTAATTATATATTATTATTAAATAATAATTAGATTTCAACAGCAAAAAATTACCTATTATTATACCTTATGATTTAATAATACCCAGATATGAGAAGATTGGCTCTTGGATAGGAGAGAAGAAAAGTGTGGGGGGAAAGGGAAAGTGGCTAATTTTTTAGGGAAAAAAATATATATGAAAAAAAATAAAGGGGAAAGGATTTTAATTTATTTCAGTGAATAATCAGGACCGTTAAATATAATCTAACGATTATTATTAAATGTTCTCATTTCTATATTAAACAAGTGTTCTCACTTGATATGCTAGAGAGAGAGGGTGGGTTTAACTTACAATGAGGGGATTCACCATATTTCAACATGTTTGATTACCGATTATTTTTAAAAGATGATTGTTTTATTAAAAAGAATTATCTCATAAAGTTATTAAAAAAGTAACTATTTCGATAAGCTAGCTAACTTCAACATCAAGACTCAACTGCCTGCAGCTTTTTCTGGTGTGGTTTACTCTTTTCTTGTAAACCAAGCATTCATGAAGAAAAGATAAAGGAGGAATATTGCCTCTCACCTAAGCAATTTGTTTTTTCCCACATAAAAGTATGTTTGATCTCTACGAATTATCTTTATCTTATACATCAAAGTATGTCCCACGACTCAGTTTCAATTTGTAAAGCGCCCACAAGTTTCAACAAGGGAATCAATATTCATTCTTGTGTGTCTGTTTGGTTTCGATTTCCAGCCGACTATAATTTTTTTATTTACAGCCGATTATAATTGATTTTAAAAATTAATTGTTGAAATGAGTGAGGCATGTTTTACGAAATATATTGGATTGAAGTGATTTAAAATCAATGGTCCTGCTAACAAGTGTGGTAAGGACACTAGTTAAAAATCCATATATAGAAAACTTTTATTGAAAATCACAACATTCATTATATTTGTAACATTAAAAGTTACATACTTTAAAAAAAAACTTTCTATTTTGATTCCTTAACAAGTACCCTTAGGATTAGGGGTGTAAGCGGGTCCGACCCAAACCGCGAACCCAACGAATCCAACTCAACCCGAAGATATTAACGGTTCAATTTGGGTATTCGGTTCGAACATTTTCTTTCAAACTCAATCTGGTTCGGGTCGGTCTCGGGTTTGCCTATTTTGAACCAGATAGACCCAACCCGAACCAAACTAAAAAAAAGTCATAATCTTATTTCATTTTCATGCAAGGAGAGAATAAAAATAGGCGCAGCGGCACCACAAGCACAAGCAGTTCTCCAAATCATATTTCATCTGCTCCTCTCAATTCATTTTTCTCTATTTCTTTTCTTTTTTTCATTTTATATTTTAATTTAATTTCATCTTCCACATTTAAAAAAAATGAAAAATGTTCATGACCCGATGACCGAACCAAACCCAACCCGAACATATGCAGGTTGGTTTGGTTCAGGTTACTTACCCAAAATATATAAAAACCTGAACCAACCCAACCCACCACCATTCTATCGATTCGGACTTGATGTCACCCCAAACCCGATCCAACCCAACCCGATTACACCCCTACTTAGGATACTCGTTAACATTTTTATGTAAAACCATGGTTTTGCATACCAACTATAAAACAAACTGAAGTTACGCTTTTTTTTACTACACATTAATTATAAAGAAATAGAGGAATATATTTAAATGTGTATTTTTATTACTTCATTAAAAAAATATGTAAAAAAAAATAAAAGATGTATAAATATAATTTTTGTTGGAATTCCCTCCTTAATTGTGGTTCACAAGTCACAATGCATGGAAAAGGGGGATGAACATTCCAAGGTCTTGGAATTAATCTTTGATCTTGAGATATGCACATTCAACTTAGAAGAATGTATTTGGGTTTTCTAGAACTCATTGGAATTGTTGAAATTTATTAATCTCCAATTAAACACTCTTTGGAGAAGCTACATTTTTCTCCTATAAATAGGAGAACTTGTGAAGACTTGCATCATCCACATCCAAGAGAGTTAGAGAGTTCTTTGTATTCCTCTTTGAGAGAAAGAGAGAGTTCCATAGAGAGAAAGTTTTGTATACCATCCGAGAGGGTGAGATTCATAGAGAGATCCTCAGAGATTGAGAGAAACACTTTGTAATCCTACTTTTATAGTAGAGTTCTTTTACTGGACTAGGTCCCGTGGTTTTCCCTAGAGGGTTTTCCACGTTAAAATTCTGGTGTCATCTTCTTCTCTACTCTTTTATCTTTACGCTTCCGCATAGTGCCCATTTTGCATTCACAAAGGAGGGAATAGGTACCGATGTTTCCCAACAGTGGTATCAGAGCAATTGGTTCGAAAAGTCATAGTCTTGTGCAATTCAAGATGGAAGGAATATTCGCTCATGATGGAGACATGTTCAAGCTAACTGCAGATAAGTATTCCTATTAGAAGCCAATGATGGAAGACCATCTATACTGCAAGGATTTATATGAGCCAATCACAAATAAGAAAATGGCAGAAGGGAAGACTGAAAAGATTGAGAGATTCTAAATCGTAAAGCTATTGCTATGATTCCAAATACATCGACAAAAGCTTGTTTGAGCATGTGTCTGAAGGGAATCAAGCATGTGGTCAGGGTGCAGCGGAAATAAATGGATTCCCTCCCTTGTTATGATCGTTCTTGAGAAAAAACGAATCAAGGCATAAAAGGGTATAAAACAAAAGGTCGTACCTTATTAGGATTATGAACGAGGCAATAGCAGCCACGTCTCTAGTGGTGTCCACGCCAACAGCTGAACTAGGAAACCCTCATCAACTCTGCTAGTAGCCTTAGAGAGTAAAAAGCGATTGCTCATGTATCTAGGGTAGTGCATCTCATGCTTTATTTATAGAGTGGTGGCTAGGATTTTACCCCCTCACTCACTTAACCCTCACACTTATGGGTCTGGCCCATTATGTTATAATTCTAAATAAATTAGAATTATCTTTTTCCTAGTGGCTTGTTGTATGCGTGTGACCCAATAGGCTTTTAATATTTGGTTATGATATTAAAATAAAACCCTTTTATATTTAATATCATAAATAGTGAGCGGTATCTAGCAATACATCACTATCCAAATATTGAGATTATCAATAACTTTGATAAATCCTATTTTATGATCATTTATATGATCTGTCCCTTTGTCCAAATATTTAATTGAACACAAGGGCATGGATTGTGTCAACCTTGTATAGTTCAATTTATGTTTTCTTGATCCCCAAGTAGACTGTACAGAAATAAACATCTCATGTTTATCCTCCTGAGCATGACCATGCATTTTGCAGTCTTACTTTATCAAGAGGCCAACAGATATAACTCCTGTTACATAGGAGGGACAAATCTCATCTAGGGCACTCACATTCCACCACATAATTTATTATATGTCCAAAAACCAACTTTATGATTACCCTATTACAGGTAACGTTTGATGATAATTAAAACATATAATTCCTTATGTAGGAATCATAGTGATTTCAGGTCAAAGGACTTCATATAATATTTATCAATTTAAGAAACGTTTATGACACTTATGTAACAATCCATGCAACGTTCTTAAGGTGGGTCTGTCCAGTACACCATTACTCTTAATGTATGCCTATGTGAGCACATGATATCTCATATCCATGATTCGTGAGATGTGATCATCAATGAACTCACATACTAGTCTAAATGCATCTTTGTCCTAAGATGATACTTGACTAGGGACTATTTAAGAATAGTTCTTCACAAGATCTCACGATCAAGTCATCTACTTGATTTCTTATGAAATTTGAGCTTACTATTATAAGGACATTAATTATATTCTAAAAGAATAAGTTGCCTTTATAAAATAACATGATACAAGTGATGGATGTTCATAAACATATAAGTCTCTAGTGCATATTCCTAACAGTGTCGACTTATACCAATGCGTATGAGTTGTGGATGAAGCTTGAATCTATGATTCAAAAGAAAACTCCTAGAAACAAAGCTCATCTTGTCAGACGGTTGGTAAAATTGGAGTACTCTGACGACCAGAATATGATCGAGCATCTAAACACCTTCAAAGGTATTGTGAATCAATTAATGAAAGCAGATATGAAAATTGATAATGAGTTACAAACTCTTCTACTCCTTAGTTCTCTACCTGAGAGCTAGGACACATTGGTTGTCACTCTCAACAACTCAATACCAGATGGAAAGCTTAGTCTGGATACTATTACAAATAGTCTGCTGAATGAAGAGTCCAGAAGGAAAGAAAGAGGAATGAGTAGTCACTCAGAAGCCAATGTTGTTGAGAATAGAGGAATGAGTGAGCATAAAGCAAAGGAAGCTGTGGAAAGTCACGAGGAAGATCCAAGTCTCGCCCCAGAGGTTTGACATGTTTCTATTATGGAAAAGATGGCCATAAGAAGCAAGAGTGTAGATTCTTGAAGAGAGATCAGAAGGTTGGATCAGTCCATCCTAACGTGATAGATCCTAAAAAGAAGTTGGAAGGGAAAACCACAACAGCGGTGGTATCAGACGACGAGAACGTGTTCCTTATTGGTGAGGTAAATTATCTAAATGTTGCTTTTGATGATTGTACTTGGATAGTTGATACCAGAGCGTCTTTCCATGTTACTCCTCATGAAAGATTCTTCTCATCTTATCAAAAAGGAGATTTTGGTACAGTGAAGATGGATAATCATGTCACAAGCAAGATTGTGGGCATAGGAGAAGTGACTTTGATGACAAAAATGGAAACAAACTTGAGCTAAAGGAGGTAAGACATGTACCTGAGATGCGCCTAAACCTTCTCTCAATAGGTAAGCTAGACGATGATGGAATGAACAACCAGTTTGGTGGTGGAAAATGGAAACTTAGCCAAGGAAGAATGATAGTTGCTCGCGGCAAGAAGGAAGGCTTTTTATATATCATGCAAGGAAAGATATGCAGAGGGGAGACAAATGTTGCTCAAGAAGAAAGTAAGGAGTTGTGGCATAAAAGATTGGGCCACATGAGCGAGAAGGGTTTAGAGATTCTTGCGAAAGATCATCTCCAAAGCATAAAAGGACAACCACTTGAATTGTGTGAAGATTGCCTAGCAGGTAAGCAGCGCAGAGTATCCTTCCATAGATCTGATAGTGGAAGAAGAAGAAAGCATATTTTGGATCTTGTACATTCAGATGTTTGTTCAACATCTAAAAGGTCCCTTGGTGGTGCTCAATATTTTGTTACCTTCATTGATGACCACTCTAGAAAGTTGTGGGTGTATCCATTAAAGAGAAAAGATGAAGTTCTTCGAGCCTTCAAGGAGTTTCACGCCTCAGTTGGATGAGAAACTGGTAAAAAGTTGAAATGTTTGAGAAGTGATAATGGTGGAGAGTATAGAGGTCCATTCGAGCACTATTGCAAGACTCATGGGATCAGACACGAGAAAGTACCTCCCAAGACACCTCAAATGAATGGTGTAGCTGAAATATTCAATAGAACGATTGCCAAGAAGGTCAGAAGCATGTTGACTCATGCAAAACTTCCTAAGTCATTATGGGGGGAGGCAGTGGTTACTGCAGCTGATTTGATTAACTTATCACCCTCCAGACCATTAAATGGAAAGATACCAGAAGAAGTATGGACTGGTAAAAAGGCCTCATATCGTAACCTGAGAGTTTTTGGATGTAAGACATCTGTTCACATTCCAAAAGATGAAAGCGCAAAGCTTGACGCTAAGGCAAAATAATGTGTATACCTTGGTTCACCAAGAGATGAATTTGGTTTCAGATTATGGGATCCTGCAAATAAAAAGATTGTTCGAAGCAGAGATGTGATGTTCTTTGAAGATCAGACAATCCAAGACATCAAGAAGCTACAACTTGATGAGATGGCTGAAGAACCTGATCAGATAGATCAACCTAACGTGGCGCTAGAAGATCAAGCAATTGAGAATGTCCAACAGGAACCCCAATTGAGACGATCAACAAGAGAGAGGCAACCATCAAGAAGGTATTTTTCAGATGAATATGTCAAACTTACTGATGAAGGTGAACCTCAAAGCTTTGCAGAAGCCATTGAGATGGAAGACAAAGACAAATGTTTGAAAGCCATGGAAGAAGAGATTCAATCCTTAATGGATAATCAGACATATGATTTGGTAGAATTACCAAAAGGAAGAAAAGCATTACAAGACAAATGGGTGTTCAAGCTCCAGAATGAAGAGAATAATCCAAACCCAAGGTACAAAGCACGAATTGTCGTGAAGGGGTGAAACCAAAAGAAAGGAATAGACTTTGATGAAATATTCTCACCAGTGGTGAAGATGACATCTATCAGAGCAATTCTCGGTCTGGCAGCAAAACTAGACTTGGAGATTGAACAATTGGATGTCAAAACAACATTCTTACATGGAGACCTAGAGGAAGAAATTTACATGAAGCAACCAGAGGGTTTTGAAGAACCAGGCAAAGAACACTTGGTGTGTCGTATGAAGAAAAGTCTCTATGGTCTAAAGCAAGCTCCAAGACAATGGTATAAGAAATTCGATTCCTTTATGATCCAACATAATTTTAAGAAGACCTTTGTAGACCATTGTGTGTTTGTGAAGAAATGTGAAAATGGTGAGTCCATCAGACTTCTCTTATATGTTGATGATATGTTGATTGTGGGGAAAGATAAAATAAAAATAGCTGCTCTCAAGAAGGCATTGAGTAAGTCTTTTGCCATGAAAGACCTGGGTGCAGTGAAGAGGATTCTTTGAATGAAAATTTCTAAAATCGTTCCAAAAGAATGTTGTGGGTATCTCAAGAAGATTACATTGAGAAGATTCTCAAAAGGTTCAACATGCACAATGCCAAACCTGCTCGTGTTCCAATTGTTGGGCATTTCAAACTTAGCAAATCTCAATGTCCAAAGAATGAAGAGGAAAAAGAAGAAATGAACAAGGTGCCCTATTCTTCTGCCGTGGGTAGCCTTATGTATGCAATGGTTTGTACAAGACCAGATATTGGCTATGCTGTAGGAGTTGTGAGCAGATTCCTATCAAACCCAGGAAAGGAGCATTGGGAAGCTGTTAAATGGATATTAAGGTATCTAAGAGGAACTGCCAAAAGAAGCCTGTGTTTTGGCAATGGAAATCTAAAGCTCATTGGATATTCAGACTCAGATATTGCAGGAGATGTGGATTCAAGGAAGTCAACGTCAGGTTATCTGATTACTTTTGCAGGGGGAGTCGTTTCTTGGCAGTCAAAGCTTCAAAAATGTGTGACATTGTCTACAGCTGAGGCAGAGTATGTAGCAGTCACTGAAGCTTCCAAAGAGATGTTATGGATGAAGAACTTTCTAAGAGAATTGGGACATGATCAAGACGATTATATGGTGAATTGTGATAATCAAAGTACCATTCATCTAACCAAGAACCCCATGTTCCATTCACGCTAATAGCATATTGACATCTGGTATCATTGGATACGAGAAGCGTTGGATGAGAAGAAATTAAAGATAGAGAAAATTCATACAGATTTGAATTGGTCTGACATGATGACTAAGTCAATGCCAATCAAGAAGGTTGAAGATTGTTGCCAAGGTGCTGGTGTTGTGGTGCCTCCCAATTAAGTCAGGAAGGGGGAGATTTGTTGGAATTCCCTCCTTAATTGTGGTTCACAAATCACAATACATGGAAAAGGGGGATGAACATTCCAAGGTCTTGGAATTAATCTTTGATCTTGAGACATGCACATTCAACTTAGAAGAATGTATTTGGGTTTTTGATGAGTTTTTGGCAAGCGAACCAAAAATCCAGTAGTATAATAGTAAGAAGAGTATCGTATCCACAGGGAACGGTCAATTCGCGTATAGTTGTGATCTATTTATCAAGGGAGAACAATGAATTTGTGAAAGTATTTTATGCGGAAATTGTAAATTAATAATTAATTAAAATAGAAAGGAAGAGTTAGAGACACTTTACTTGGATTAGGATTGAACTTCGTATCATCACACCCTTCGTGCATGTAAAAACTATTTATTATTTTAGGTTTACTCTATAATAATGTAGACAAACTTAATTGCTAAGACCCTGAGTTACCAGCAGCCTCACCACTCAAAGGTAATCCGTGCGGGCTCTCCCAGGCGACAAACTTACCCTCGACTTGTTTTGTGTTTATTATTCCGTTTGTAAATGGACTCATTAACAAACCATGCTTACCCTTTAGATGCCCTTCAATTAGAATACTGTCATTACCCCTCAATCACTAGTAACGTCCATGTTTCAGTCACTGGGATTACAATCAACTAACCCTTGCTATCGGTAATTTAATAACCATGCCTATCCTGTAGACGCCCTTCATTAGAGTATTCACACTACCCATCAATCACTAGCAACGCCCATGTTTTGGTCACTGGCTACCGAGTCCTCTTATTCACTCAGAGAATGAGTTTATTCAGAATTCGCTCCCCCATCCTCAATCCTAGTCGAAACTAGCCTATAACTCTGGCGCAAGCGCGAAAGTTAGGAATTAAGCACAGAATAAGATTACCAATATTATAGACAGAGAGCTCATAAATAATAAGATAGAATTTACATACACTTGGGGATAGAATCCACTACATTCAATCCTAATGGAGAGTTAACTACACATGGTAGCCATACAAACCACCGAAGATGATGTCACCATCTTCAATCCTTGTGAAGCGTTCCTCCTCTCCTACTCTAAAATTAGAACTGGTGCATTATCACTGAAATATAATTGAATTACAATAATCGTGCACACTTGATCTGGTGCAAGAGGGTTCTATTTATAGGCTAAGGAAAGACAAAGAAAATTGAGGAGAAATCTATCTAAAAACGGCAACAGGGCAAGAATCACGTGTTCTGCGCTTCACCCTGTGCTACAGCGCATGTTGCATCGCAGGATCCAGAGGGTTGCGCTTCACCCTGCGCTACAACGCAAGTTGAAGCGCAGAATGCGTCTTGCAGCTTCAAACTTTCTCTTTTTAATTTGATCTCTCCCCGAGACTAATTTTGGTTGATTTGTCTTTCCTTGTTTCCCTTTCTTGATGAAATCTTGTATTTATTTGAGCATCTTGGATTTAATTGGGAAGGTTGTCTGCAGAATCCTTATTTAATTGATAGTGATATCTTCATTAATTGCTTCAAATAATCTTCAAATCTTTATTAAATGTCTTCAATTAAACTTCAAATCTTGCAGATATTTCCCTTATTTAATGTCATCTTTCCTTTAAATCAAATCCTTGCAATATTCTGCAAAAATCAACAATATTTATATCAAAATAGCATCAAATTCAAATTCAAGACTAATAAATACAATTTATCTAATATTTAATAAAAAGGGATTCATTTGGAGCAAAAATACCATTTTATCCTTGATAAGTGAACTAAAAGGTACTCTAATTTATCATATATTTTTCACTTATCAAAATACCCCCAACTTAACTTCTTGCTTGTCCTCAAGCAAGAGAACTTTTTGAAATAAAAATCAATTCTATCCCCTGTATAACTCAAAAATTCAAAAACAAATTCAAGGAACTTTTCATCATCTCCTTGTCAAGTAGCAGTCACTTTCCAAACATAGGAAAAAATCAGGATTAAGAGATGTTACCAATCCTCAATCAGAATAGAACACAAACATCAGTCAAACTTCTCAAAATAGAAATTAAAGCAATAAGTGATAAACCAATGAAATCTCTCATTCTCACGGGTAAGTGTTTCCCTTAATCTTTTTCACCACCGTTGAACAACTAGAATTGATAGTCGTTTCCAACTTTTAAACCTGCAAACAGTTAATATGGATCAAAAGGTCTTTTCTTTGGTTGTAATGAGTTTGTGCTATCAACAAATCATGGTTTTTCTAGATATGCAAAGTACACTTTGAATAGAGAGCATCTTGTGATTGTGCTTGGGACTTCTCTCCATTCACCTGGTCATTCTTGAATTGTCACCCTTTTGCAACTTGGCCTCTTTGTTTGAAGAAGTACTCCCCCCAACTTATTCAATTTCCACACTTTGATGCAGATTTTTTTTTAATAAACAATAACATAGAGAACTAATTTATGGGGGAATACTCTTCTTTTTTATTTCTTGTGTCTGCTCTTTGAATCTCTTTGACCTTTCAATTCACCAACCTCTTGTCCCATCTTGTTGTGGTGCACTTTGCTCTCTATCCCAAGTGTGAAGGGACATGATATAATCATTGAATATGGCTACGGTGCATAAAAAGAAATATTAAAGGCTCAATTGGGCAATCAAAAATTGGAAAAATTTAATCAAGGTTGGCTGTTTGGCACTGAGCAAAATATTATAATCACAAAATATGCCTTTGTCACTTCCATATCTTCCACTAGCAAGATAAAATTTCAGAAACTCAAGCAATAACAGTTGACAAGCAACGGCGAAAAGCTCTCAATTTCAGTGTTTGGGCTCTCAGCTCACCGGTTATTGGCTAAAATTCCTTAATAAAGCACTTACTGGTTTTAATTAACTATCCTGATAGGTTCTCCTGAGAAGTATCCTAATCCTGACTGATTATGAAGTTAATCACAGAACCTTATCATCTTTCCTAATCTGGTTAGTTAAACTACCTAATTACAGAGAATTTGAAGAATTTGCCTTAAATCTTAATTTCCTAAGGTCCTAAAAATTTAAAAAAAAATGAAATGCAAAACAAAAATCCTAATTAACTAAAAAATTCTACAAAATAATAGAAAATAAAAGAAAAACTAAAAGAAAGAAAACACCAGTATCAATCTTCATCCTCTGTATCCTGTAAGTCCTTGTCCTGCTGCTGCTCCACCTCCCCCTGGATGAATAGGCCTGTCCCCAGGCCACTGCAAGAATATCCGGAACTCTTCAAACAACATGCCTGGGTATGGGTCTGGTAACTCCTGATTGGTTTGAGGTCAACTAGTCTTTATACTTTGCAGCAGTCTGTGCACTTTTGATTCTCATGGGATCATATTCTTTAATCCTCTTCACAATGCCTTCTCCTCATGAGCTAAAGCCACGGGGAAAGACCAACAATTTAATTCTGACATCTGAAAAGTCAAATAACAACACATTCAATTCAATGATGCCTTATTGCAAATATTAATTCATGAAGAACATGGAAGCCTATCATTAATCAATTGGCATGCATAATTCAAATAATTAATATCTTCACAACAAAAGTTCAGTGCACTTGGTAATGACTTCCTAAAAACAAAACATACTCATTTGTTTTGCAAGTATTCAATTAATCCATGGAAAGTGAAAGTTTAAAAAAAATTAAAGGAACAGAGCATAACACTTTTAAATTTAATAACTCACAAAACAAAAAACATTCCAATCAAACAAATTGTTCTTCATGTTCCACACAGCCAAAATCACATCCAAGATAGTAATAATCAATAATATTCACAATCCTAAGGTTGCTACCCTAAAGTGCAAATCATAAAAATAGAGTAAATGAAGATTTCAATTGGTAAAAATTAAAGAAAACATAACTGAAAGTTTCAAAATTGATGGAAGTTTGTGAGTGGAAAGAGTGAAAAGAAGAGGTTAGTAATTAGAGAAACAGTACATGAGAAAATAGAAGATTTTTAAAATTTCGTACTGCTGCGCTTCACCTGCGCTACAGCGCAAGTGAAGCGCAGAAAACAGTGACTAAAATTGCATTTCTGCGCTTTACCTGCGCTACAGCGCAGGTGAAGCGCAGAAAACAGAATGTAATTTCGCAATTTTCAGTCACGTTTTCTGCTACTTCCTATTATTTAAAAATTTTATTTTCCACAAACTCATTTCAATCAATTTTGAAAATTTCCTAAATTCTAAAAACTGAAAAATCCTAATTAACAACAAGAAAATAAAACAAAACTAAAATTAATTAAAAACTTTAGAAATCTCTGGGTTGCCTCCCAGAAAGTGCTTGTTTAACGTCTGATAGCTCGACGCCTGTTCTCTCAAGGTGGCTGAAACTGAAATATTTTGATGAGCTTGTGAGCTGCACCCTTCCTTTCTTTGGCCCATATACCTACCCATAATCTTGCCTTGGAACAACCTGTACTGTGAAGCTTTGATGATTTACACTTGATTGCTCTCAATTTCTTTGCTTCAGGGGGTCTTTGATATGGAACACACCTGACACTTGATCTTCAATCTGGCTCTAGGCTCTGAATTTGATTCTAGCTTGACTTTTCTTCTCTTTGCCTTGTTTTGGTCAGTGTGATTGCAGGCCTTTCTTTTGTGAGGTCTGGAAGGTTTGTCACTTGTACCATGCCTTTCTTGATCTTCCTTTGGATGACTGGTTGGATAAGGCAAGGTCTTTGGTCTTGGTACCACTTCCCTTCCTTCCTCGGGCTTTGATTCTCCATCTCCCTGTTCACTCTTTTTCTCATTTTCTTGATCTTTTTCATCACGAACACCCTTATATGTGTTTTTCTCTTTCTCCTTTTCACAATCAGTCTCTTCTTCAAGCACCATCTTTTCTGTTTCATCCTCTCCATCTTCTTCTTCTACTTCTGTTGCACCTTCTTCTTCTTTTTCTTCATCAGCTTCTTTTGATTCCCTTTCTTCAGCTTTTCCTTCTGGAATTCCTTCAGTTTCCTCTTCTTCTTTTTCTTTTTCTTCTTCATCAGCCAGATTGTCATTGACTTCCTCCCCTATCAGCTGAACAATGTCATCGCACTACTCTTCGGGGTTGGGTAATGCATTTGCTGAAGATTGCTTGTTCCAACAGTTGATCATATTTTCTATCTCATCCAGTACGAGGCCAGCGGTTAGTCCTTCTCTTTCACAATACAACTGAAATTGTATAAATTCGTCCCACTTGTCTTCAATAAAATCATCACTATCTAAATGCCTTGCTGAGATTTGTTCTGACTGTTGGTTGGCTCCTGTTTCTGTTAATTGCTCCAACAAGGTGTCAGTGTTCCTTCTTGCTTCTTCTCTTTCCTTCTGAAGTCTTAACTCCCTTTGTTTTGATAGTTGCGCTATCAAAGCATCATTTTTTCTTCTTGCTTCTTCTCTCTCCTTCTGAAATTGTATATTGTATCTATTGAGTTCTTCAAAAACTCAACATATTTTGAGTAACTTTGCTGCTGTTGAAAAGAAGGTTGCATGTGGAGTGAAACATCATCTTGGTGTCTCCCAAAATTCAGGTTCTGGTAACTTCCCCAATCCTGTGAAAAGTTGTTAGAATAATTGTTGTAATTAGAGAAGTTGCCTTGAATCGGTGCATGAGAGGAATAACTTGGTTCTTGCCACCTAACATAATCTCCAAGGGTCTTTCTTGGTTGATTTTGCCATTCATAAGCCATTTAACATTTACTTCACTTGAAGCGCAGAATGCGTCCTGCAGCTTCAAACTTTCTCTTTTTAATTTGATCTCTCCCCTAGACTGATTTTGGTTGATTTGTCTTTCCTTGTTTCCCTTTTCTTGATGAAATCTTGTATTTATTTGAGCATCTTGGATTTAATTGGAAAGGTTGTCTGCAGAATCCTTGTTTAATTGGCAGTGATATCTTCATTAATTGCTTCAAATAATCTTCAAATCTTTATTAAATGTCTTCAATTAAAATTCAAATCATGCAGATATCTCCCTTATTTAATGCCAACTTTCCTTTAAATCAAATCCTTGCAATATTCTGCAAAAATCAGCAATATTTATATCAAAATAGCATCAAATTCAAATTCAAGACTAATAAATACAATTTATCTAATATTTAATAAAAAGGGATTGATTTGGGGCAAAAATATCATTTTATCCTTGATAAGTGAACTAAAAGGTACTAATTTATCATATATTTTTCTCTTATCAATTTTCTAGAACTCATTGGAATTGTGGAAATTTATTAATCTCCATTAAACACTCTGTGGAGAAGCTACATTTTTCTTCTATAAATAGGAGAACTTGTGAAGACTTGCATCATCCACATCCAAGAGAGTTAGAGAGTTCTTTGTATTCCTCTTAGAGAGGAGAGAGTTCCATAGAGAGAAAGTTTTGTATACCATCCGAGAGGGTGAGATTCATAGAGAGATCCTCAGAGATTGAGAGAAACACTTTGTAATCCTACTTTTATAGTGGAGTTCTTTTACTGGACTAGGTCCCGTGGTTTTTCCCTAGAGGGTTTTCCACGTTAAAATTATGGTGTCATCTTTTTCTCTACTCTTTTATCTTTACGCTTTCGCATAGTGCCCATTTTGCATTCACAGAGGAGGGAATAGGTACCGCTGTTTCCCAACAATTTTCTTATAAATTACCCATAGTACGTGAATTTATATTTATATAAAATAAACAATGCAAGATGTAAGGGAATGGTTCTCATACATCTCAATTTGTTTAACTCCTCAAACCTGAAATGTCATATAGGATTTTTGCGGAAATATCAGTTAGGATTTTTGGCTGACATCTATTTAGATCTAAAGAGATTTATAAAATAAGGCATTTTAAATTATTTAAAACAGTTTATTTAAATTATTATTATTTCATATAAATATTATTTTTAGGTTTATTATATATAAATATTTATTAAATTATCCTAATCAATTTTATTTATTATTTTTATTTATTAATGAAATCAATCTAATATTTTTTTTGTTAAGTTGTTAATGATTTTTTTTAGATTTTATTAATATGTAATTAATATTTATGGTAATAAACATTCTTATTAATATATTTTAATATTTATAAAATAAAATAAAAATAATATTTAAACTTTTCTCAGGATTAATAAGATGTAAAAATTAACTGATAAAAAGCCCTAACACAACACTCGTACTTCACACTTTTGGGCTTTTTATGTGAATTTAACGACTCCTTTTTGGGTCCAGGAATGGAGGAGGAATAAAGTCATGAAGAAGAATAGTTTCCCTAACTTTATTTTTGGTCGTAGTTTCCATAACTAGTTGTTATGAGCCTTTGTTGTTGGACTCAATCACTCAAATATAGGCCATTTTTAAGCTTTTGTTTTCTTCATTCATCAAATTACTCCACCCTTCGTTTCTTTTTGTCTCATGGCCTTTCAATATTAGGTTTATGTACGAGTTTTATTTATGCAACAAGTCCAACTGACATTTCAATTGTTTCCTCTCCATCTCTCATCTAGATATTGGTTGGATTCAGATGGAATTGAAGGGAATCAAGCATATGCTCATGTATATGGGGTAGTGCATCTCATGCTCTATTTATAGAGTGGTGGCTAGGGTTTTATCCCCTCACTCACTTAACCCTCACACTTATGGGCCTGGCCCATTATGTTATAATAATTCTAATTAAATTAAATTAGAATTATTATCCTTTCCTAGTGGCATGTTGTATGCGTGTGACCCAATAGGATTTTAATATTTGGTTATGATATTAAAATAAAACCCTTTTATATTTAATATCATAAATAGTGAGCGGTATCTAGCAACACATCACTATCCAAATATTGAGATTATCAATAACTTTGATAAATCCTATTTTATGATAATAATTTATATGCTCTGTCCCTTTGTTCAAATATCTAATTGAACACAAGGGCATGGATTGTGTCAACCTTGTATAGTTCAATTTATATTTTCTTGATCCCCAAGTAGACTGTACAGAAAATAAATATCTCATATTTATCCTCCTGAGCATGGCCATGCACTTTTGCAGTCTCACTTTATCAAGAGGCCAACAGATATAACTCCTGTTACATAGGAGGGACAAATCCCATCTAGGGCACTCACATTCCTCTACATAATTTATTATATGTCCAAAAATCAACTTTATGATTACCTTGTTACAGGTAACGTTTGATGATAATTAAAACATATAATTCCTTATGTAGGAATCGTAGTGATTTCAGGTCGAAGGACTTCATATAACATTTATTAATTTAAGAAACGTTCATGACACTTATGTAACAACCCATGCAACGTTCTTAAGGTGGGTCTGTCCAGTACACCATTACTCTTGATGTGTACCTATGTGAGCACATGATATCTCATATCCATGATATGTGAGATGAGATCATCAATGAACTCACATACTAGTCTATATGCATCTTTGCCCTAAGATGATAATTGACTAGGGACTATTTAAGAATAGTTCTTCACAAGATCTCATGATCAAGTCATCTACTTGATTCCTTATGAAGTTTAAGCTTACTATTCCAAGGACAATAATTATATTCTAAAAGAATAAGTTTGCCTTTATAAAATAATATGATACAAGTGATGGATATTCATAAATATATATAAGTCTCTAGTGCATATTCCTAACAATCTCCCACTTGCACTAGAGACAGTCAGACATAACTATTATGCCTAATGATCTAGTGTGCCCTTCATGCTTCTGCTGCACAAAGGGTTTAATGGGTTTGTAACAGCGATTGTTTCTTGCTTCGAACTTTTCTAGCTCACAACGCCACCATTCAAACAAAACACATAACCTGATTGCGATCTTCAATTATCTTTGTCGGTTTGGAAGCTAGCATTAGTGTAACCCTTTACAATCCCTCCATTTTTCAAGAATGAATCCTTAGTTCTTCTCAAGTACTTAAGGATGTTCTTGATTGTTGTCTAGTGATCTTCACCAAGATCAGACTGGTATTTGCTAGTCATGCTTAAAGCATATGATATTTCTGGTCGAGTACATAACATGGTAAACATGATAGACCCTATAGCGATGCATAAAGAATCTTACTCATGCAACCTCTCTCTTCTTCACTGGAAGGAGAATGAGCCTTAGATAGGTTTATACCATGTGACATAGGTAAAGATCCCTTCTTAGAATCTTGCATGTTAAACCGTTTTAACACTTTCTCTATGTATGTACTTTGACTTAGGCCTAGTAATATTCGAGATCTATCTCTATAGATCTTGATACCTATCACATAGGTTGCTTCGCCCAAATCTTTCATAGAAAGATAATTTTCTAACCAAGTCTTTACAAACTGAAGGGTAGGAATGTCTTTTCCTATGAGGAGTATGTCATCTACATACAAAACCAGAAAAATCACAAATGTTGTCACTAACCATTTTGTAGACACAAGGTTCATCTTCATTTTAATGAAACCAAACTGCTTTACAGCTTCATCCAAAATGTGGATTCCAGCTTCTAGAAGCTTGCTTTAATCCATAAATGTATCGTTGCAACTTATATACCTTTAGGTATAATAAAACCTTCAGGTTGTATCACATACATATATTCAAGAAGGCTTCCATTTAGGAAGGCTATCTTGACATCCACTTGCCAGATTTCATAATCATGGTAAGTTGCAATAGCAAGCAAGATCCAAACAGATTTAAGCATTGCAACTGGGGAAAAGCGTTTCATCATAGTCTATACTATGAATTTGCGTGAAACCCTTTATCCACCAACCGTGCTTCAAAGGTTCTCATATTACCATCCATGTCAGTTTTCCTTTTGAAAACGCACTTTCACCCTATGGGTTTTATCCCTTCAGGTGGCTCAATCAAGGTCCATACCTTGTTAGTGTACATGGAATTCATTTCAGATCTCATGGCATCAAGCCATTTCTCAGATTCTGGACTCAAA